>VMDO01006511.1:0-85090 GCA_007922755.1 Pedetes capensis
TCTTCTTCTTCTCCTTCTCCTTCTCCTTCTCCTCCTCCTCCTCCTCCTCCTCTTCTTCTTCTTCTCCTTCTCCTTGTCCTTCTCCTCCTTCTCCTCCTCCTCTTCCTCCTCCTTCTCCTCTTCCTCCTGCTCCCCCTTCCTTCTCCTCTCTCTCTCTCTCTCTCTCTCTCTCTCCTGCGCTTCTTTCTTCTGACTCAAGTAGGACATAAGCAGGGGCTTGATCTCCAAGTATGTGGTCTCAAATCTTAGAAAGCTCCTATTTGCTTAATAATTATGATAATCATAATTATGAATATGATAATTATGAAAATTATGTGATAATTATGCCTTAGCCCTTTCTGAAATGTGAAGAATAGCAGATAAATCAATGTAATTCTTGTTTTCTGTATAGTTGGTGTCTACAGAATATGATCAATGTGTAATTTGGTTTAAGGTCTCATGTATCTGGGACAAAAATTATATCCATCTTCCTTGAGATGTAAGAATGTCAATAAAAAGCAAATCACAGTGATCACAAGAAAAGATTTCCATTGGTACTTTTTTCCCAAATAACATTAGTCTATTTTAAAATATATAACGGTATGTAGAGTTAAGAATGATCAATAGAATTATTGGCCAAACAAGTTATGTTTGGATCTGGTTGAATGGTTTTGTAAAAATTAATTAATCATCTGTTGCCTTGTACTAAATATTATATTAAATGATGTGGACATAATGCTGGGTGTCTGAAGGGATTGCTTTGTCATTTAAATGACATGCATATATGTCATTTAAATCATATATATATATATATTTCAGATATATATATATATATATATATATATATATATATATATATGTATATATATTTCAGCCCAACACCTTGTCTATGGGGAATACAAATAAATCATGAGAGAAATAAAGTACTGATGGAAACCCTTGATGTGACATTGAGGGTCAAAGCTCCCTGTTCAATTACAGCTAAGGACATCATAGTCAGCTTGATTCTGTCTGGTCTACTCCTTTTACAATGAGAAGCCAGTATATCTCTAGTCTCAAAATCAGATCCAATTCACATCTGCAGTGAGCTTACCATACTGTTGTGCTCAGCTGCATGTAAGAGCATCTCCCCTCACAAATAATAGGTTAAACGAACTAAGGGATAATTTTTATCTCATACCAAAGAAGTCCATATGGTGACAATCCTCAGTAACCAAGATCATTGACACCTAGCCTTTTTGCAGGTTTTTACTCTGCCATTTTTAGCTTGTGTCCATAATGTTAAAATGACTATGATAGCTTCAATCATCACATCTGTGTCCCAGGAAGGAATAAGAAATAGAGTGAAAAAGGGACAGAATCCTGTTAAAAATAATTCTGGAAGCCCTTTCTAATACTGCCCATTTCAATCTCATTGGTCACATTTAGTCACATGGGAGGACAGAAATTGTAGTTTTGTTTGCTATTATTAGGTGTCCTCAAGTTGGGTCTGACTCATAGTGACCCTATGTAAAACAGAACAAAATAACTCCTGGCGTGCCATGCCCAACATTATGTCAGTGCTTCTCTGCTATTCATAGGGTTTTCTGTGGCTGATTATTTCAGCATCAATTTGGAAGTAGGCTGCCAGTTCCTTCTCCCTTTTTTGCAGTGCTGGGGATTGAACTAGGGGCCTCAGAGTGCACAGAACAAGCATTCTACCAACTGAGTTAAACCCCAGCATAGTTTTATTTCAGTTTTTTATTTGTCATCCTCAACTCCCCAAATTAGATTGCTATGAACAAGGATAAATGGAAGGGGGAGTTCAAATATATATTCACCCCTATAACTATTCTTCATCCACAGAGTCATGGATTATTTATTTACCATCTCCTATGTGACTGTTATTGGGCTGTGCTGCAGATGTGACTAAAGATGTCATCTGCCCTGGGTGTGAGCCAAGGAGAATTAATAAGGGATCTAGATTAGGTGTAGCAGGTTCAGGAGACATGTGGCATACAGCTAGGATGTAAACATCAGAAGCTCTGTAGCAATAGAGTCAGAAGGAAGCAGCCAAGTTACTTCTGGAAGCCTGTTGATCACAGAGAAAAAGAGTCAAATGAGCTGTGAAAGTATTATAACAGATTTCAGACATTTTCCCTTATCTTAAATCACCTATTCTACATGCTTAAGTGGTTTTCCAAAGAGTGAATTACAATGATAAATCTAATAATTTTATTGACAACTTTTTTTTTACCAACTACAAAGCAATCCTGAAACAATTGGCCATTGAAAACCCTATGAGTGTCGCTATGAGTCAGACAGACAGCATTTAACAACCACAACAATGTTTTATGGTAGATTGGGTTATTGTTCTGAATTCTTCATTCCTTTTCTATAGTAATATTATGCTTCCAAATCCTTTTCCAAGTAATTTCTCCATGCCTTTCACCTGGATAGGCAGAATGTGTTGCTATTCCAATGAAAAGCATGGCCATGTGACTTTGTTTGGCTAATGGAATGTTGGCAGACATAATTTGAACAAAGCCATTAAACGTACTTATGTGGTTTGCTTCTCCTGTACGCTTCTGCCATCTGCCATAAGAACATACGCCGAGTAGCTTCTGGTCACAGAATGAGGAAACATGTTGAGCAGATGTGAACATACATATAAAGAAAGCCAAATCCTGCCAATCAGGAGAGAATCACAGCCAATCCATCAATCTGAGAAATGAACCTGGTATAAGCCACTGGAATTGGAAATTATTTATTACATATGGTTATTACTACAAAGTATGATGTTCTGTTCTTCTCTTTTATATCTTACTTAATACCTGCTGCAATCCACACAGGTCATACTTATTTTATTTTATTTACATTGAAATAATGGGTGACTGAACTCAGGGCCTTATAGTAATTAGCAAGCACTCTGTCACAGAGCTGCACCCTTAGTCTCTTTTTTATTTTAATTTTACCTTGAGACAGGGTCTCACTAGGTTACTCAGGCTGCCTCTAGTCTCGAATTCATGATCGCCTTGCTTCTGCCTATAGAGTTCCTGGGATTACAGGTATGCACCACCATGTGCAGCTATCATACATATTTTGTTGTTGTTGAGTGGTGTGGAGTCAGATATACCCCATAGTAACTCTATTTACAACAGAAGGAAACACTACCCAACACTGTGCCATGCACAAGATTGCTTTATTTTTGAGGCTGATGTTGTAGCCACTATGTTTCTTCTAATTGTGAGTCTTGTCACATTGACAAAAGGTGGTCCCAGAGGATTTACTCCATTGCCATCATTAAGGCCAAGTCTACTTTGAGGAGGTAATTCTTCCTCAGTCATCTCTTGAATGCTTCCCAGACTTGGGGGAGGAGAATCATTTTTCTGGCACTATATTTGATAGTGATTCTCTGCTATTCATAGAGTTTTCAATGGCTAATTGTTTTGGGAGTGGGCTGCCAGATCCTTCTTCCTAGTCTATCTTAATCTGGTAGCTCAGCTAAAACCTGTCCACCATGAGTGGCTCTGTTGATGTCTGAAACAACAGTGGCATAGCTTTCAACATCACAGCAATACACAAGTCATCACAGCGTGACAAGCTGACAGACACATTAGTTGCTGTTGTTAAGTGCCGTCGAGTCGGTATCTGACTCATAGCAACCCTCATGGGGTTTTCAATGGCCAACTGTTTCCGGATTGCCTTGGGAGTGGGTTGCCGGGTCCTTCTCCTATTTTTGCGGTGCTGGGAATTGAACTCAGGACCTCAGAGACTGCAGCACAGCGCTCTACCAACTGAGCTAAATCCCAGCTAGTGGATACTTATTTTAGAGATAAGTAATTGAGTTAATTATGTTACATAGTTTACCTGAAGGCACAGAACCAAAAGAAATGGAAGAGTCCTAAATACACTGGTGTAGGATGACCTGTAAGATATACAGAGGACACCAAAATCATATATATATATATATACTCATATATATATATATCTATATATATATATATACATATACATATATATATACATATATATATATACATATACATATATATATATACATATACATATATATGTCTTGTGACAAAAACTTTCCATTTTATTATCTAAGAATGCATGGTGGCAATTAGCATTCATTTAATTAATGCTGTCTTTTGAGAAAATATCATACTACACATTGCTACTATAATTCAGTTCAACTTGAAAAGTAATACATAGATAACATTTCTTAAAATGGGTATTCATTTATTTCTTGGCATACCTCATATGGTATTTCTAAATTCTTGAACTACCATATTTTTGTGTGTATGTGTGACTCTGAGGGCTAGTGGGGGTTAAACTGAGGGTCTTGCACATACTTTGCAAGCCCTCTACTACTGAGCTACACCCCCAGCCTCTCCTCTTTTAAGTGTTTTTTATCATGACACAGGGTCTTGTTCAGTTTCTCAGGTGGTCTCTAGCCTGGAACTTGCTACCCTCCTCCTCCCACCTCCCAAAATGCTGGAATGACAGGCGTGAGCCACTGTATTTAGCTCTGAACTACAATAATCACAGAAGATAATATGCTAAAAATATCTTTATCCAGATGTGAAATCTCTGATTTTTAATCTATGAGTTTCAAATGGGTCTAATTTATGTCTTGCCTTTCAGATTAGGATATTACATGGGCAAGCCAAGAATACTGGAGAACACTGTTTGCAATGACTGCTTTAGGGATGGGTAAATAGAAAAGTCAAATCAATCTACAACCTGAAACCATCCACAAAGAGCCACTTCTTCTTTCTGAGGTCTTGGACAGTGTCATTGGCCATCCTTGGGAACTGTGAGAGGGAAACCTGCTTGGGAAGGAAGGTACACAGTGAGAAACCACAGCTGACAAACCACCCCCAAAACACCAAGGTGAAAAAGACCAACTTGTGGTGGCATCAGCTGAGTCTTTGGATTCAGCTGCTCCTGTCTGTGCTGGTACAGGGGATATCAGTACTGTAAGTTTACTATTTCGCAGATTGCATCCAACAGAAACCAGATGAATACAGATAGTATAAATTTAAGCACCATATTAAGTGCAAACTTTACAACTTTTTTGTTTGGTTTCCTTACTTAGGGTTAAGGTGGGAAAACAGGAGACAGGGAACATACCTGATATTAAATGCACTAACAGGAGTTTGCTCTTGAGTTAAAGAAAATGTCTATGGAATCACACAGTTTAGCTACCAGTTATTGCATTTTGCCTATTAAAATTCTTGGTTATAAACATAGCCAGGTTAATTAAGTGTTTTGTATTTCTGGAGTCTGGTTAATCAAAGATTCTTTGGATTTTTTGGAAATTTTACTTAACTTCTAAAAGACAACAAAAACTATTTGTGGTAAAATTAACCTCTAGGACCCCCCTACTCCTTGAATAGGAAACACTGACTATACTTGCCTGAAAAATTATAAACGGAGATGTTATTTTGTGCTATACTATTTTAAACCTTTCTTGATGTGTGCAGCTCACTGACCTTCTCTACTCTTGAGTAAACCAGAGATGGCTCTGTGTGTGTGGAAAGCAAGGTGTACTTTGGTGACATATTCCCTATTCTTTTACTTTCACATATCATAGAAATGGTTAGAAAAGGATGGCTTGATGATTTGATGTCCCCTTGTCCTATTTAGAAAAGCTTGCTTCTACTCCGCTCCTGTGTCTCAGAGCCCAATGTTCTGCACGAAATCTCTTTATCCAGCTTTCAGTTGTTGCCCAGAAATGAGGAATGTGGTAGAAGAAAGCAGGATGTGCTAATTACCAGGGAGCAGATACCATTTTTGTTTTTTGCTAGAATTTTTTTGGAGCACTGAGAAAGCGGGGCTAAAGTATTTTCCTGTTATAGAAGAGTACAGGAGGGTTGGGATGACAACGTAGAATCCCAGTAATTGCAGTGCAAGTGGCAAAAACAAGTACATGGCAATTCATCCTTTCAAGTCACTATGAGGAAATGAAGGAGTGAAGTGTGTAGGAAGTGTGATGTACTCTAATCATTTTGCTTCAATAACCAAAATCACATAAGTGGTATATTGGGCAGCAAAGATTTGAACTTCGATTCATCTGATACAACCACGTATTTGCTTGAAATTGGATAAACAGACATCTATCAGTTAGTGCTGGTTATGTCTTTGGAGTTCAAAGTAATTATTCAAGACTCTCTCTTTACCCAGTGAAAGCTTTTAGATGTTTATACTTAGTTTTCATGTTCCTTATAGTATTTTCTGGACTGTATCTCTCCCTAATCATTTACTATACGCCTTTGAAAATGCAGTTTCTATTGTGAATATTCTGAAGATGTGATGATGATGATATTGAAGATAATGATAATGGTGATAATAGCCTGTGTTCCCACCATGTATTACCAGACACCTGCTCTGTGTATGCTGTACTATCTATGGGTGCTTGAAATACTGAAGTGAATAGATGCAACAGATGGAAACGTCTTTTTAGATGGCATTTACATCTAGTGGAGGGAGCTGGACACACAAAAAAGTAAATTATGGTACATTGGAATAGAATAATTGTATGGGAGAAATACATATTCCAGGAGCGTGGTCCACACCTGTAATCCCAACAACTAAGGAGGCTGAGATAAGAAAGTCTGAGGTCAGAAACAGCTTACAGCATGGAGACACTGTCTGAAAATAAAAAGTATAAAAGAGGCTGGTGGTGCATCTCGGTGGTAGAGTGCTACACCGTGCATGCAGGGCACTGGGTTCAGTCCTAGTATTTCAAAAATAAATAAATAATAACCCACAGGATTTATCATGCTATTAGCCAAGATACTTGAGTTTCAACCTAGAGAACAAGGAACAAGGAACAAATGTCAGTGTTATACTCGTTGCCCCTTGTGATCCTGGCTAGTGAATCATTTGCTATTGTAGTGTGTGTTGCTTCCAGGCTAACACATTTAGTTTTCAGAGTTTGAGCCCCATGAGCTCCCCTCTACATTTTGCTAAGGAATCAGAAAAGGTCAAGATATTGACCACTGCCCTGTCACACTTTGTCTCTGGATGACCAAAGTCCACTTTGGTGGACAGGTAGATTGAGGGCAAAATACAACTTGTTCTTTTAACCCACTAATGCTTGAATACTACAGACATTTTTTATTATTGGAAATTTTTGATGTACAACTTAATGTGTCTCATTCTGACATGCATTTCATTGTGACACTTCCATATATGCGTTTCATTGTACACTGCACAGGTAAGTTCCCCCTTACCCTCTTGTGCATTTCCTCCCCCATTCTCCACCCCCTCACCAAAGGCCTCTCTTCTACATTGCATGACTTTTGTGGGATTATTTTTCTATATATCCTTGCATCCCAATTATGATTTAGGTACAAACTGTTTTCTGTAGTGATCTATCATTTTACATTGTCAGTAGTATTACATGAATATTCTAGCCCATTTGTATTATTACCATTCTTTGGTATTATTGCTATTATTATAATTATTTCTTGAACTATTAAAGTTGGACTGTTTACTTTGAGGTTGCCCTCTCTTTCATTCCTTGCTCCTCCTTTTCCCATCTCCCCCTCCTGTCTTCTCCCATCATCTCCTTGCTAGATCCCTCCCTCTTTCTTTCAGCTCCCTAAATTAATGTAGTTCAGTGGTAATGCATTTGCCTAGCAATTTACTAGGGTCTGGGTTCAGACCCCAGCACTGCAATGAATAAAAAGATTTTCGCCGGTCATGGTGGCACATGCCTGTGATCAAGGAGCTGGGGAGGATGAGGCAGGAGGATTGTGAGTTTGAGGACAGCCTGGGCAATACTACAGAGTTCAAAAAAATACTTTTGATGAACAAGAACACCTTAGTTGGTGCATTTTATATTATTGATACTATACAAACCATATTATGTTCATTATGTAATTTCATCTCTACCACATGCTGTAAGATATGTACTGTTTCCATTTTATATGGACCTTAACCATATCAAACAGCATTCAACTTACCTTTTGCTACATAGCAAACAACTCTAAAGCCTGTGAATTATTATCTTTTGAGTTTCTATCTTGGTTTGGTATCATATGCGTGGTCGTTAATTGGGGTCTGTCATGCTATTGCAGCTGGTTTTTGTGTGAGGATGCAGTCATCTGATTGCTTGATGTAGCTGAATATCCAAGATGACTTATGCACACAGCTGGAAACTGATGTTGGTTTGACTAGCAGGATCACCAGGGTTGTTATCTGAAACTCCTACAGTGGCTCATTCCTGTGAAGAGGGCTTTTCAAGTATAACAGCTGAGCTGCCTGAGGGAGGATTCGATAATACAAGGGGAGAAGCTTTAGATCTTACCATGACCTAGCCTTGAAAATCCTAGAATATCTCTTTCACCCTGTTCTATTAGTGAAGCAAATTTCTAATGTCAGCTCAAGTTCAAAGGGAGGACAAATAGACAAAGTCTTAATATAGTGCACAACATGGTTGCACAAGAAAGGATGTAATAGATGGCTGCCATCTTTGGAGTGTTATGTGTTACATGCAATTTATAATGTGCTATTTCTTTCTTTCTTTTTTATTAGTGTAAAATATGTAAGCATTTAAAATATCTCACTTATCTGATAAAAATCCATGTGGAGGGGATTGAAACTCATAGGGCATGGTGGTTGCTATCCTGTGCATAGGTCAACATAAGTTAGGTTATGTGAGAAAGTAAACAACCCCCAACCAAGAATTTTAACACAATAAGCTTGTTTTTTGTTCATATTGCATGTATGATATTAGTCAGAGGGAAATTTGTAATAGCTAGGAAGAGATTGAGATCAAAGGAATTTCATCTCATTAGATTGGATTTAATGCATTTCCAGTGTCAGTATATCGAAAGAAATAAACATGTTATATGACTTTCTTGATCATAAGGTTTCCACGTGCAAGTGAAAAACTTCATTTTGTTTACATTCTGTAGGCCAAAGTACATCATATGGCCCTGTCTAGATGATGGCCACTTGCCAGCAGGTGCATGAAAATGTTTTTTTCCCCTTTAATTATAAATGTTGGCGTGATACAGAGTTTTACAGTATTTGCTTTTCCCATTATGCAACTATTATATCACTTTTGGTTATACTTTCATTAACTTATGAATTTTGTGGAAACTTTTGACTAATATGTAGTAAAACTAATATGTGTATTTCGGTTATGTTCTATTTTTCCCATGTCCTTGTGAAGTTTCATTGTTTACACTGAGATTATCTCCCTCCCTTTATCCTTGTACCTTGTTTCTCCTCCCTATCACACATTCCATAATCTTTGCTTCCCTTTGCTACTCCCTCTCTCCTTCTTTCTACTCTTTATATTTCCCCATTTTTGCTAAGTTTAATTATGCATATTTATATATCTATTTGTAGATAGGCTTTTTTTCTTCAAGATTATACTCCCACATATGAGTGAGAATATATGATATTTCTTTTTGAGCCTTTGTTCATTCACTTAAGATGATATTCTCCAGTTCCATCAATTTTGCTTCAAATGACATTATTTCATTCTTTTTCATTGATGAGTAATATTCCATTGTGCATATGTATAATAATATTTATCCATTCTTCTGTCAATGCACATCATGATTGTTTCCATATCCTTGCTATTGTGAGTAGTGCTGCATTAAATATGGAGATGCAAGTGTTTCTGTGGTATGATGACTTGTCTCCCTTTGGGTATATTCTTCAGAGTGGTATTGCCAGGTTACCTGGCAGTTCTATTTTTACTTTTCTGAGGTATCTCTATGTTGGTTTCTAAGATGGTTGATCAAATTTACAGTCCCACCAACAGTGTAGAAGTGTTCCTTTTTCTCCACATCCTTGCCAGCATTTATTAGTTCTTTTCTTGATATTGGCCATTCTCCTGGAGTTAGTTGGAATCTCAGAGATATTTTGATTTGCAATTCCCTAATGAGTAGGGATACAGAGCATGTATTCCTGTGCTTCTTAGCCTTAAATTATTCTGCTCTTGAGAACTGTCTGTTCATTTCCTTTGCCCACTTGTGTAATGGATTATTTGTTGTCTTGAGGATTTGTTTTCTATGTGAACATTTCAAAATAGTTATAATAATTCTATACTATGTCATCTAAATTCTTGTACATTGGGACCAATTTGAGTTTAGAGAAAACAAGGAACTTGGGAACCACCTTTAACTTTTGTTTTTTAATTCTCTTTCAATGTTCATTATTTTTCAAAGGCTGTTAATTTTGCTGAATGTAGCCATCACAATAATTGCATGAATGTCTGATGTACAATTTTATAAATGTATAAACACATATAAAGTTATCTAAGTTTATATGGTCTGCAACTGTACCACTATGGTGTCTGATCCCATCAGATCCCAGAAGCTAAGGAGAGTCTAGCCTGTTTAGTACCTGGATGGGAGACCACCTAGGAACACGAGGTACTGTAGGCTTGGGAGAAGGACCCAATAACCCACTTCCAAAAAACAATCTGCCATTGAAAACCCTATGAATAGCAGAGAAGCTCTATCAGTAGTGTTTTGCCTATTGTCCATAGGGCTGTTATGAGTTAGATACCAACTCAGTGGCATCAAGGAACAAGTTTATATGTGTAAGCAATCTATGAAGGTAAACCATACTTATATTTTTATTCTTTTTTTCATTTCAAATTAGGTGTAAGAATTATTATTTGCTCTGGTTGGTCAATCAAAAGTAAAAGTTCAGAAAAGAGAATAATTGGGTGAAAGCTGGATTTATACAGTTATTTGACCCTCAGTCCAAGTATTTCTCTGCAGAAAAAAAATATCCTATAATTGAGGTTCTCCTAAGAATTCAAGGTATCCCATAGAGCCTGTGAACTGTAGCATTGGTGTGTGTGTGTGTCTCTGTGTGTGTGTGTTGTCTGTGTGTTTTTCTCAGTGATTTTAATTCATTAAATCACCCCAGGTTGTAGACAATTAATAGGTAAATGAGTATTTGGGATCAGAATGTCATTGATTCATCTGATTCCTAGAGATGGAATCTGTCTCCACTTCATTAGGGTAGATGTAGCGTTCAATGCAGAGGGCTTTCCAGACCTCCTCACTTACCGCTTTCACACCAAGGCTCCTTGCTGATTCGAGCTTCTCTCTCTTGCTATGCACTGTTAAAATTGAAGCTCCCTTCATAGGAAGCAATAAACAAGAAATTTCATGTTTTCAGTGCCAAGTTCATCCTTTCCAGTGTGACTCACATCTCAGTGGGTGACAGTACTCTCCTATGGCCTGGTGAAGCTTCTGTGTGCACTCAGGCACTCACTGGCTAATTTCAGATCTCTAGTTTGTTTCCATTATCTAATCCTGTTTTGTATTTTATATCTTTATTTACACTTACAGGACCCTTTCAACTCAATTTGCAAATTGACAATTTGTATATACCTAAAACAGGGCATCAAGGCGTTCAGGCCACTTTCATTTCATAGTCATTTGCTGAATACCTACGTTATGCAATACAGCAATACAAGAAATTACAAGTACAAGGCATGGTGCTGTCAGTCTTGCACAGAAGTAATCTAAAAATCAACAATCATCAGTAAATATAGCATGGAGGAGTCAAACGGGCCTGGCTTGAATTTCTCTTTTCCTGCTCACTCTGTGACCTAACTTTTGTGGGTTTCAGTGACTCTCAGCTATAAAGATGGGGAAAGTAAGACATTTGAGCATTTTTGTGAGGATCTCGCAATATAATGCATGAAAAATATCACTTCAAATTGAGGGTAACAAAGGTGAAAATATACAAATGGGACTTGCATGACATAGTCAGGGAATGAAGTTTCAGTATAATAAAATAGCTCAAAAGGAACTTGTAAAAAAAGAAAGGTAAGAGCGAGAAACTGTGATCTTAAAGCTCTAACTCTTACTTTGGACTTTATCCTGAGGTCAAAAGAAAGCCAATGACAGATTGAAAGATTTCTTGTTGTTGTTAGGTGCCCTCAAGTCAGGTCAGACTCATAGCAACCCTATGTGCAATGGAATAAAACACTCCCCAACACTGTACCAGGCACACAATTTTTTTTTTATGGTTAAGCCCATTGTTTTAGACACTGTTGTCAATCCATCTAGTTGAGGATCTTCTTTTTTTTTCATTGACTGGTCACACACCCAAGCATGATGTCCTTCTCCAGGGATTGGTCCCTCCTGACCACATGTGCAAAATATGTGAGATGGAATCTAACCATCCTTGCTACAAAGACGCACTCTGGTTGCACTTCTTCTAGGACAGATCTATTTGTTCTTTTGGCAGTCAAAGGTATATATAAATTCACCTCCAGCACTATAATTCAAAAGTATCAATTCTTGTGCCGGGCATGGTGGCACACACCTGTAATCTCAGCGGCTCGGGAGGCAGAGGCAGGAGGATCTCAAGTTCAAGACCAAAGGCAGTGTGCATATCTTAGCAAGACACTGTCTCAAAAAGTAAAAAAATGGGCTGGGGGTGCAGCTCAGTGGTCCAGCACTTGCAGAGCATGCAGGCATGAGGCCATGGGTTCAACTCCCAGTCCCGCAAAAAAAAAAAAAATATCAATTCTTCTCCTGTCCCCTTACTCAACATCCAGCTTTCACAAGCATATGAGTGGAGACTAGAAGGAACTTAATCAGTTTTAACTTTTTATTTTGTAATAATATAAGATTTGACGAGAAATTACAGGAATATTGTAAAGAGTTTCAACGTTCAATGTCTTTCATCCAGCTTCCCCCAGTGGTTACATATTACATGACTATAGTACAATATAAAAATCAGAAAACTGATATTGGTGTAATAGTATTAAATAAACTGCAGAAACTGCAGACTCCTTCAAGTTGTGGGTTTTTTTTTTTTTCTTCCAGTACTGGGAGTTGAATGCAGGGATTCCAGCAAGCTAAATAACTGCTCTAACACTGAGCTCCACTCTTAACCCTCTTTTTTTATTTTGAGACTGAGTCTTGCTAAATTATGCAGTTTGCCTCCAGCCTCAAAGTTCTTACCCTCCTGCCTCAACCTCTCAACTCACTGGGATTAAAGGTATGGATTATGGTATCCAGCTATTTAGTGGTTTTCTATATGTATGTTTTCCTTTCTTTTTCTTTGGGGTGTATATTGTTATGCAATTTTATCACATGTGTAGATTGGCATAATCACTAGCACAATCAAGTTCCAGAACTTTTCTATCACTACAAAGATAATCCCTTGTCTGACTTCTTTATAGTCAAAATTTCCCACAACCCTAACCCTTGACAACCACTAGACCCTTCCCTACCACAATCATTTTGCCATTTTGAGAGTGTAATATAAATAGCATAGTACAATGTATAATCTTTGAGTAGACCTTTTTTTCCTTTTCAATTAGCACGAAGTCTATGATATCCATATACTTGCATGGGTTGAGTAGTGTTCATCTTGTGGATGTACCGTGGTTTGTTCATCCATTAGTCCTCTGAAAGAAGTATCTTTGAGTTGCTCTAAGTTTTTAGTTATTACCCAGAAGGCTGACATAAAAACTCATTTACAGGTTCTATGTGGGGATATTTTAACCTTATTTTAGAAAGGAAGGGGAAACAGACTTTCAGAAGAAGGAAATTTTCAAGGATAAGTGAAAAATCCATGTGTTCTTGCACTAATCCTTTCAATAATAGGGATGTGGCATTAAGGCAATGATAGGGCATAGAATAGAGGGTTTGGGAAGAGGCCCTTATGAATGTGACTTAACTGATTGTATAGATTCCTTAGATGTGATTGGTGGTAGTTTGGATAGTATTCAGGGAAAGGTTGTTCTAAAGTGTCCAGTGAGAGGAAGAGGTGCTGACCTTGTGATCAACTAAAAGGCAGAAGGGCAATTTTGAATGTAAATAGAACAAAGATGTAATTTTAGTACTACGGAAGAGATAGTAGAGGATATACATGGCAACGTAATTCAAACATTTGGAAATTTGAATCTAGTGCTCAGCAATGTTGGCAGCATAGGGACATAAGTCATGAACACAGAAGGTCTATACTACACCAAGGTTATAAAGAAGATGCTAGGGAAGAAAGGCACATATTACAATAGGAAGATATGAGATATGATTTTAATATAAATATTGCTGTCTCAGTTATAATAAGAATATCTAGATTTTATGCATTTAGATGATGAAAAGGACCAAAGCTTTCAATCTGTGTTTTGTAGAAGTTTACAACTCTCTCCAAGTTTCCCACATGGTAATCTCTTTCACATGGTAACCGCTGTGACAAGATGTGTGTATGTTGACACGAGCAACTTCCCTTGGACACTGTATTCTTAGCTTAGACTTGGCAGCCAGGCCTTTTCCTTTTTTAATGATCCCATCAAACAAGTACACCCAAACAAAACAAAAGGTAAAAATAAATAAAAATAATCACCTATGGCAATAGCAAAACTTTTACCCAAATCACTCAGTACCCATGTAATATATATGAGTTTATCTATCATTAACATATCCAAATAAATCTTTAGATGTTTTGAGAAACAAAATGATCCTTTAAGCAATCAACTAATTAACAATATTTTTAAGTTTCCTCATTATTTTAAATTTACAATACTTTCCCAATTTGATATTTTGTCAGATTATTAAGGTATTTTATTGTATTAATTTAGGTTAATTGTACAAGATAATAGGTTTCATTGTGAAATTTGCATACATGCCTATAATGGACCTTGATATCCACCAAAATTACCGCTTCTTTTACCCCTTCACCCCCTCCCTGATTCTCTTCTTCTCCCTAATTGTTCTCCTTCCGTTTTCATGTCTTTTTCTCCCTAGTTTCATGTATGACGGAAAATGTGATATTTTTCTTTCTGAATGTGGCTTATTTCACATAACATGATGATCTTAAGTTCTATCCATTTTCCTGAAAATAACATGAGTTTGTCTTTCATAGCTGAATCATAATCCATTTATGTATTTATACTGCATTTTCTTTGTTTATTTATCCATTGATGGGTACCTATGTTGATTCCTTAACTTGGCTAGTGTGAATAGTGCCTTGAAAAACATGGATATGCAAATTGCTGTAGAGTGTGCTACCCTTGACTCCTTCAGGTATGTACCTAGGAGTGATATTGCTGGATCATATGATAGTTTTATTTTTAGTTTTTTGAGGAATTTCTATACTGATTTTCATAGTGACTGGACCAATTTATACTCCCACCAACAGTGTGTGTTTCCTTTTCTCTGCATCTTCACCAGCATTTGACTTCTGTTTACTTGGTGATAGCCATTCTGACTACGGTAAGATGGAATCTCAAAACAATTTTGATCCTGCATTTCCTTAATGGCTAAAGATGTGGACGATATTTTCATATAATACGTGGGCATTTGTACTTCTTTTGAAAATTGTTCAGATCATTTCCCATTCTATTTAATTTAATTTTTATTTAATTTAACTTTATTTTAAGGCAGGGTCTCATTATGTAGGCTAGGTTGGCCTCAGACTCACTTGTGATCCTGTTGTCTCAGCTGGGATTACAGGAATGTACCGCTATCTCCAGATCTTTTGCCCTGTGATTAGATCATTTTTTGGTGCTTAGTTTTTTCAGTTCTCTCTATATTCTGGATATTAATCTCTCATTGGATGAATAGATAGCTGGCAGAGATTTTCTCCCATTATGTAGGCTGTCTCTTCACTCTGTTGACTGTTTTCTTTATTGTGCTGAAGCTTTAGTTCAATGCAATCCCATTTTCAATTCTTGTTGTTATTTCTTGAGTTATCAGAGTCTCATTCAGGAAGTCACCTCTTCTTCCTATTATCTTGAAATATTTTCTGTATTTTCTTCTAATAGTTTCAGAGGTTTTGGTCTTACATTAAGATCTTTCATCTATATTGAGCTCATTTTTGTATTCGATGAGAGACAGGAATCTAGTTTCAATCTTCTACATGTGGATATCTGGTTTTCCCAGCATCAGTTGTTAAAGAGGCTGTTTTTTATCCAACATATGTTTGTGGGAACTTTTTCAAGAATCAGATGACTGTAGCTGAGTGGGCTTGTTTCTGAGTCCTCTATTCTATTCCATTGGTATGCATGTCTGCTTTTTTTTCTTTTTCTTTTTCTTTTTTCCAGTACCATGCTTCCCCCTGCCCCATGGCTCTACAGTATATTTTAAAGCCTAGTATTCACATTCTAATACTTCCATATGGCTGTATTTCCTCAAGAATTCTTTGATTATTTGGAGCCTTTTGTCCTTCCATGTGGATTTTAGGATATTGTTTTCTAGTTCTGTGAAGAACGGTATTGGCATTTTGATGGAGATTGTATTTAATCTGTAGATCATTTTCAGTAATATGGCTGTCTTAACAATATCAATTCTATACAGCCACAAACATGAGAGGCCCTTCCATCTTCTAGTTTCTTACTTAATTTTTTCTTCAGTGTTTTAAATTTTCATTATAGAGGTCTTTTCCCACTTAGGTTAGGTTTATTCCTGCATATTTTATTCTTATTGTGGCTACTGTGAATGGGATTGTTTTTCTAACTCCTTCAACAGGTTTATACTTGGTATATAAAAGGTTACTGATTTTATATGTTTATTTTGTTTCCTCCTACTGTGTTGAATTTATCATGTCTGAAAGGTTTTTAGTGGAGTCTTTAGGGTTTTAACTGTCTCTGGAATACCAAATTCATGTTCATGACCATCTTTATGCTTATGTTCAAAGGTCTTGATTTCTCCTTTGATTATGAAAGATAACTTTGCTGGCTATAAAAATCTGAATTTGCAGTTATTTTCTTTCAGGGCTTGAAATACATAATTCAATGATATCCTGGCCTTTAGAGTTTCTGTTCAGAAATCTGTTGTTGCTTAATAGGTTTCCCTTAATAAGAGAGTTGGTACTCCTGCCTTGCAGCTTTCAATATTCTTTATTTGTTCTGTAATCCTGGCATTTTACTATAATATTGCATGAGAAAGTTCTTTTCTCATCTTGTCGGGTTGAGGTCTAAGTGCCTCTTATATCTGAATGTCCACATCTTTTTAAGATTTTGGCAATTTTCTGCTATAATTTTACTGAGTAGATACTCCATGTTTTCAATCTGTTCCTCAGTGCCTTCTTCTACTTCCAAAATACATAGATTTGTTCTTGTAAATGTGTGTAATTTTAATGTGTCTTCCAAGTTCTGTTCACAATTTCTAATTTTTTTCTGTATTACTTTCTAAATGTTCTATACATCAACCTTGTCTTTTAGCCCTGAAATTATCTCTTCTTCTTGGTCTAGTCTGTTGGTGAGGTTTTCCACTGAGTTTTTCATTTGGCTTACTAAGCTTTTCATTTCCAAGATTTCCATCTGGTTCTTTCCCAAAATCTATAATCTTTTTATTGAACATCTCCTTCATATCCTATATTGTCTTCCTTAATACTTGTGTATTTTCTTGAAGTTCATTGATCTTTTTAAAGATAATTCTTTTGAATTCTTTATCTAACCTTTCATCCAGTTCAATATCCTTGGAGTTGTTAGGTTCTAGGGAATTATGAAATTTTGGAGAAGTCATATTCCCTTGTTTTTTGATATTTCTTGTATTTCTATGTTGAACTTGGTACATATCTTGGGATAGATATTTCTTTAGCTTTTATGTGAGAATCTTTTTAAGTAGCAGCCTTCTCTTGACCATATGTCCTAGAATATTAAAATGATGTTACATATAAAGTATATGTCAAATTGTATTTTGTAGTAAAGTTTCCCTATTATGTCTTTGCTGATGATTAGTGTAATTTGTCAGAGTGCATGCTGTGTCAGAGCCTGAGGGTCTTGTAGGTCTCACAAGGGTGGGGTATTCCTTGTAGGTCAGGCAGATGTGTTACAAGTATCAGAGGATATGAGGTACACTATATGTAAATACTCTTTAGAACAACATATAATCTAAAAATGTATGGAGTGACTTGTGCTGTGGCCCCTCATAGGTGCACTGTCCACAGTCTTCTTGCTGTGTCACTCTGCTGTTGCTGTAGGGGAATATTTCTAGGAGTGGGCCTTTCTGCCTCCCCTAGCCATGCATGTTTGGATCTTGTTTGTGGTTGGCTTTTTTAATCTCCACAGTTCTTTGCATTTAGGTATGTGTTGAAGTTTGAGGGGAGGTGGTTGTGTGTAGAGCAAGGTGTGCTGACTCTTAGCTCAGCTAGGAGTACAGCTCAGTGGGAGAGCATTTACAGAAGATCCTCAAACTGTCTTGTTCGATCTCTAGCACTCCATAGGAAGAAGAAAACAAATAATTGTAACAACAACAAATAGCCATGAACCAGATCCAGAAATAAAATAAAAACAAGTACCAACTGCATTATTCACAACCATAACAACAAAAACAATAGGAATGGTGGGGATGGAAAAATACAACCAAGAAATTTTAACAGAAAAAAAATAGAGACAAGAAAATGGTAAATGGAAAGCAAAATATGAAGTTAGAATAGTCAAAAAATGAAGACTGAGAATATAGGGGAAAGGTGAAAAGTGAAGGCCATAATTTGAAATGAGAGAGAGAAAGAGGGAGGGAGAGAGAGAGAGAGAGAGTGAGGTGGGAGAGAGAGAGAGAGAGAGGGAGAGAGAGAGAGGGGGGGGGAATTTGACAGAAATAAAGGAAAGGGAAAACTGTGACAACATCCCAAAAAAGAATAAAAAAAGTGAAAGAAAAAGAAAACACTAAACATATACATATATGTGTATATTTGTGTGTATGTGCATGCATGTCTGTGTGCATGTGTCTGTGTATGTGCCTGCAGTTGTACCACTGTGGCATCTGATCCCCTCAGATCTCAGAAGTTAAGCAGGGTTGGGCCTGGTTAGTACTTGGATGGGAGACCGCCTGAGAATACTAGGTGCTGTATGCTTGGGAGTAGATTTGGAAACCCACTCCAAAAAACATCAGCCATTGAAAATCCTATGAATAGCAGAGAAGCGCTAACAATAGTGTTTTGCCTGTTGTACATAGGGTAGCTATGAGTCAGACACCAACTCTACAACACCTAACAACAATTATATATCTATACATAGTATCTATATAGTATATATCTGCATAGATATATAGTTGTTGCTATTGTTGTTAGGTGTTACTACATGAGGTCCAACTCATAGTGAGCCTATGTACAACAGAACAATGCATTGCCTGACACTGTGTCATGCATATGCTCTTTTTTATGTTTAAACCCATTGTTGCAGCCTCTGTGTCAATCCATCTAATTGAGGATCTTCCTTTTTTTTTCATTGGCCTAACACTATCTCAATTATCATGTCCTTCTCCAGGGATTATTTCATTCCCGTCACTAACATCGACTCTACTTTGAGGAGGCACCTTTTCTTCACTTGTCTTTTGAGTACCTTCCAATCTAGGGGGTTCATTTTTCAGCACTATATCTGACAGTGTTTCTGTGCTATTGTTCATAGGGTTTTCAATGCCCAATTGTTTCAAGAATAGGCTTCTGGGTACTTCTCCCTATTCTACCTTAGTCTGGAATCTCAGCTGAAACCTGTCCATGGGTGACTCTGCTGGTGTTGGAAATATTGGTGGCATAGCTTTCAGGATCACAGCAACATGCAAGCACCCACAGTACTGCAAAAAGTCAGATAAGTGAGGGTGAGTATATACACACTCATGTATGTGCATATATATGAGGCAATTAGAAAATATAAAAATTTCTTAATAAAGAAAAGGAGGGAGAGAGAGAGAGAGAGAGAGAGAGAGAGAGAGAGAGAGAGAAATATTGTTTCCCCTGTGGTGGTAATGTGGGCAAGAGTAGATATTCACCTCTCCTAATCTTCACTGACTTCTGTCTGTCTTCCTGGACTATGTGCTGCTTAGAAACAGCAAAAGTAGGCTCCTTTTCTGTGTGTTGCTTGCTAGTTGCTCAGTGGGAGGGGTTTGGAACCATTGCTGGTTGGAACAACTCTGTTTCCTTGCTGTATAATACAAGGCAACATGAAATCATATTCCCTCGACTAGAATTAACTCTGGACAGATAAATTCACAGTACTCCAGTACTAGGTTAACCCCAGGCTTGACAGCACATCACCCTCCCAGGTTTCCACTCCCAGCCACACCCTCCCCCCAAGCCTACACAGAAGACAAGGCAACAAACCATTCTGGGTAGAGGGGTGTACTGGGTCCTGAGCTTTCCACCACCTATGTCTGTGATTTTCCCAGGCCCAGTCCCTGCATACAATCCCACGTGCCTGCCCAGGCTTCTGATCCTTTTTGGCTGGCTACCTGAGCTGCCAGCATTAAAGTGAAAACAAGCTCCAGTTTGTTCAGTGTCTCTTACCTGAATCCCATCACATGTGTTTTCCATGAGCTTGCCTCAGTGATGTTCCACAGGGGCCACAAGGTCGGTGTCGGCTGGGGCAGCATGATAATGTTTGCTGTTAGGTCCACGAAAAAGGAAAATGTGGGGACAGACACATATTTTTCTCAAAGCAGCAAGGTTGGATGGACCTTTGCAAGAAGGCTCCCTGTTAGAACATCACAATTATGTTGATCAACATAGAGTACTTCTCAAGCACTGACCCACTATGCAGCCCCCAGATCAGCTAAGGCCAGGTTGGCTTTCTGTTCTACATCCATGTCTGTGCCAATTTTTCCCACTATGTCTCTCCCCTTCTCCCTCTTGGTTAGCCCTGCCTTCTGCCCTGCTGCAAAGCCACTAAGGGTTTAGAGCTAATGTACTCTATCTTGCCCTGTATTTCATTGACGAGAATACTGGTTGTCTCCAAGTCTCTGTATGTCCAATATGAAACTTAAGTGTGTTCCCTTAATCACCTACCTTTCTAAGAAGGTATTATCTGGCTATTTGGATTCTAAGTCATCAGGGAGGCAGAAAAAAAATGCTGCTTGATTCTAGTTAACCCTCTTGGCTTCCCTCCAGATTACTGGAGTTTTAAAATGTAATGTCATTTTGGGGAACTTGGAGCAGAATGAGTTATATAAAATTGGACTCATAAATAACTACATTTGTGATGTAGGAAAGCCACTGAATTTCTAGGAATCTCAGTTTCCTCATCTTTTCTGAAAAGTGAAGAATATTTAAGTCATTTATATCATAGGGAGTTTGAAGGGTAAGTATATTTTTGATAGGAAAAATGTTGACAATAAGAAGTGTCCACAAATGTGAGTCTTCTTTACTAAAAATAATGATTTCATTCCTTTATTTCTTCATTCAGTATCATTTACTAAATGTCCATTACATTCTGAAACAAAAAGTAACCACATGCTTTCTGTATTTAGAATACTTTTATGGCTTCCTACTAAGAACATATTTTACTATGACTTTTAGGGCCATTCCTGATCTGACCCATGACTATCAAATATGTCATGCTCTGGGATCAGCTCAACAGGCCAGCTTCCCATATGCTGCTCCTGAAACCCTTCTCCTTGCCTCCTTACCTTTTCTACCATATCACTATTCATCTAGACTGTGTCCTTGAAGGATTCTTTAAAGGGACACTGGCTTGTGCTTCTGTGCTAACCTATATTGTTTTGTAATACAGCATTCATCAGTCTTTATTCCATTTATTTTTCTTTGCTGTGTTTATCCTTTCAGTAGTAAACTATGTGGACACAGGGTCCATACATACCATTCTCATTTACCATCATATCTCTTGTCCTTAGAATAATACTTGTAGGATAAGAATTCATAATGTATCTGTAGTAGATGCATCTGTAGTAGATGTAAGAAGCATAGAGATAGATGAAAGAGACATAGGTCCTTCCTTCAAGACATTAAAAGGAAGATTTGGATATTTATTTAAAACTTAGACAAGTTTCATTGAATTTTGGGTTTTCTTTATAGTGGTTTGTGTGTCTTCTTAAGGGATGGATTTGTGTGGCCACTAGTTCATTAGAAAAGTTGCAGTGTGACCCTGCAAACTCCATAAACAAAATTAACTCTGGACACAAAGCAGCTGGGTTAAATGCCTGTGGTAGAGTCCGGCAATGACAGAGGCCAGATTTATGAGGCAATGTTTACAATGAAGAGACACAGCCTGCTTTTATTTGATCTGCACCATCCAAAAAGAAAATTGGAATTATAATTAAAGCAAGGGAAATGATAACTTAAGCATTGATTTTCCCATAAACGTGCCAACCCTCAGCACAGTGGCTGGTCTCTGTGTTCCATATCCTGCTGTGTAACTTTAGATGAATGAAATCTTCTTGTTCAATAAGTCTACTTACAAGGAAGTGTGTAAATTGCAGCTTGTATGCCCCTGATGACTCATTTTTATAGCTGAGATACTGTTCAGGGTTTGGAATAAATGAAGCCCCCCTTAGAAAAATAAGGAAGAAGCATCCTATTGGGACCTGCAGTTCGCTATTAGAGACTCTTTATAGATCCGACTTTGATAAACATTCAGCCCCATCACTATTTTAGGTTTCTTCAATCTCTTATGGAGATTAAACACAAAGGAAATACCATTTATCTGTACAGGTAAAATTTACATCACCTATAATCCTTTCATAAATAGATATATCCAACACCACATTAATACAAAAGTGCAATCTGAAGGCAGAAGGCCATTATATTTGCTTACTGACAGATATAAAGCAGCAATTGCAAGTCACATATGATTTTAGTAAGGTTTGATAATATGCTATCAGTTGGTGGGAGCTATAGATTGAACTCTTATAGATTTTTGGCTTCAGCTACCAAATAATCAATCATGTCAAGATATGAAAATCATTTCATTCCCTTCAATTGAAAAGAAGATGCGATTTAAAATGTCAGCCCTTAGATGTATGAGCAGGATTCTCGTCATCAATCATGCAAAATAAACCATCTTATTTAGTAGCTCTTTTGAAGATGGGAAAATTTGTGGGGAAAATAAACTTTTTTTGGCATAATGTGAATGAAACCCATGCATCATATGCATATGAATAAAAAAGATGCACATAGACCTGTGTTTTCCCATTTGCTTCTCCTTTCAGCCCAGTAACCTTGGTAAAGCAATGAATGTATTTGGAAGATCTTACACTGCAGGGGTTGGGAAGATAATATGGACTTTTGTATCAGAGCATTTTCAACCAGAAATTGGAAACTGGATTCAGACCCATTTTACCTGAGTTCTTTTAGGATCATCTACCTGAATTTAGTCTAGGTCCATCACCACCTTATCCTAGATCCTAAACTTGAGCTTCAGTTTCCCTATGTGTTGAAAAGGGCCAGTTCCATCTGCTCACCATCATGTAGGAGGTCGTAATAGAAAATAAACGTGAGAGTGTCTTGCTCATGGAAATTCCATCGCCATCCACAAACTGAAGTGGCTATTATCAAAGCAAGGCCAAAGAAGGTTAAAAAATGCCAGCTTTACTTCTTGGCAAATCATAAAGAAGCAGATTATGTCTGGCTGGACTGTAATCACATTCACAGCAGTGTGCACCTGAAGAATTTTCCTTCACTGTCAATAATCAAAACTATCTCTAGATTGTGCTATCTTGCCCTGTGCCTTTAGGCACATCATTTAACCTATTTGAACTGCAGTTTCCTTTTAAGTAAAACAAACAAACAAACATAAACTCTAAAAACAAAAAGCCCAGAAAACTGAAAAAGAATTTCAACCATCTGATTTCTCTTAGGTTTTACCTGAGTTCTAAAAATTAGTGTTTTTGGAAATTGGCTATTAACTCCAGTGGATATGCAGATCGTAGCTGAAATACATTCCTTGCACACACATCACAAATTTAGAAATTGGGCCAAACCTCTTTATCTTGCACATAAATTGGGAAAACCAATATTTTATCATTAAGTCTCTATGACAGGAAACCATATATGGAAAGTTTATTTAACAAATAAAATCATTTTGTTTATGCCATGTTTGAAAATAGTCCAATTTTATCACCAACCCTCTTAACAACCTAACTTTTCACAGTTTTTGTTAAAATGAGCCATACAAAGTAGGGTGGGATGGCAGTCCTTAAGGAACTTTCTTTAATGATTCATAGTAAGCACAAATAATTATTTTGTAATATGTGTTCCTGGATTCTTATAATGGGTATTGGAATTTTAAAAATGGTAAGGTATCTTGCAATATTCAAATAGTTACAGAACTGATTTCTCTATAAAAATGTAAGTGCTTTCTTAATTCAGAGAAAGTTTAGTACAGTCTTTTGAATTGTCTTAGTGCAAAAATTCATGGATACTGGTTACAAAAACAGTTAAGAAAAAAGATAATTTCATTCCATTGGAGCAAAAAGTAGCATATGAAGGCAAAAACCCGGCTAGTCAGTGTAGAAAATGTGTTTGACACTTGCTGCCAACATCTAGAATTATATATGTGTATAATTGCTTACCTTCTCATCCTCAGCAAGTCAACCTTGAAGGCCTGGTTTCTCCTATCTCACTCAGTATGTGCTTGAGAATACGTGTGTGTTTTGCATATTTTCTCTTTCATTTTGACCAGTTGCCAAAAGTTACTTATATTTTATGAAGCACAGAGAGCGGTATGATAATATTTCCTTACGCCATCATTTCTCTGTACAGTGAAGACATGGGCTTTTCTTTTCCTTCCTGTCCATTAATGATGCACAAAGCTTAGTCTTTTAACTCTCTTTCTAGTTTTTTTTTCTCTTCTGTTTCTTACGAATTCTTCACTTTACTTGAAATACGTGGCCATAGGATAAAGACTAGCTAGGGCATTTTATTCTGTTGCTATGCTTCCTGAGCAATCTTTACTAATCAATTAGTTGGAAAAATCAGCCTATCATTGCAGATGAATGTTATACCTTAAAAAATGAAACAGAAAAATTACTATGACCTAAGCATGTGCCAACCCTGACAATTGCTATCATTATGCCTCACTTCCACAAGTTGAATCCTAATTTTGACCTTTGCTCCATCCTGCCAAATTAGTAGAAAATACTCTTGTGACTCACTGGGTCTGTCACTGAAGGAAGCTGAAGTTGATGACCCTGTTCCAACATTCCCCTATGCTTGGAGTTAGAGTTAATAGATTTGAAATCTAATAATAGTCTTAACAAGCAGAACGTGTGATGTCAATTGACTACTAACCCTTCCCTTCCTGAAACTCTTCACTTGGCTTTCAGTCCACCATAATTATTACTCTTTGCCATGTTGCTACATCTCAATCTCTTTTGCTTGTATCTCTTCATTTCTGAAATCCCTTGTCACTGGAATGATCCAGACATCAGTCTTTCAAATGCTGTTCAGTCTCTTGTCATTCTTCTGGTGATCTCTTTCAGTCCTAAGGTTAAATGCCATCTATACTTGGAAGTCTGCTCTCACTTCTACCAGCCTTGGACTCTCTTGTAACTGTGATTCATAGATCTATCTGCACATTTGACATCAATATTAAATATCTGAATAGCATTTCAAGATGTTATTGGGGTGTACCTGAATGTCTAAACTTATCAAGATATGTGCATTAAATTGTGTGATTTTGGCATATCAATTGTACCTTGATAAGCTAAAGAAAATGACAAGTCCAAAAGAATTCTGTCAATCCCTATAGTGTTTCCTAACTTTCTTAGCTATGAATCCATCTTTTTGTTTGTTCAGTGCAAGTACTTGATCCTTCTCTTACACTTGTAGGTGATAATCAATACATCAATAAATTCTGGTAATTCAACCATCAAAAACATAGATATTCCAAACATTTTTCATCACATTTACCAAGCCCAGCCTTGTCCGAGTTTCTACTATCACTTATCTACATTACTACAATAGTTCCCCAAATGGTCTCTGAACTTGTATCCCTGTTCCCCTACATCTATCCTCTGCTTAACAGATCATGTTACTCCTTTGAACACAGTCCCCAATATATTTTCAGCCCACTTCAAGTTAACAGGAAAGCCTTTCAGAGACTTACAAGGCCCTACACAGGGCCCTGCCTCTTCACCCTACCTCTCTGAGCTTATCTCCTAGACTCTCCCTCTGACTTACCCTTCTAAAGCCATTCTAGTATCATTATTCATTAAAAGTGCCAGGGAAACCTCTCTTGAGGTCTTTATTGTTGCTTCTCCCTCTGCCTGGAATAGTTTTCTACTGGATATCAACCTAGCTTGCTCTCCTATTGCCTTCAGATCTTTGTGTAAAGTTCACCTTCTTAATGAGATTTTCCTTGATGATTTTATTTAATAACTAGCCAAATCCAGCATTTCCTAACCCTTTAGTATACAAGCACCCTGACAGAAGGAATTTTTGTTTATTTCCTTTGGGCTATATTCCCAGTGCCCAGAACAATACCCAACAGAAAGCAGTTACTCCTTAAATATTTGCTGAATTAATGAGAACCAAAGCTAAGGCAAACTATGGTCCCTCTCTTGCCATTTCTTCTCCATTACCTATGATCATTCCATTTACTTGGTAATTTCTTTTATGCCATGAGTTATGCCCCTCCCTTTTTAGCCTCCAGGCTTATACCTACACCATTTGATAGCGTTCAATGATTGGAAATGTTTTGATTGGAAATATTTTCAGCCACTAATAAAAAAACACAATAAACATTGGCTTAAACAAATGGAGATTTATTTTTCTCCCTTAATGATGTGTTTGAAAATAAATATTTATTAGTAATGATTCAGTATCTTGGGAATATAAGGGCTCAGAAAAGGTTGGACTACTGATTCTGTTGACTCTTGCCTCTTGGTCACAAGATAGCTGCAGCAGCTTCTGTCATTATGCAAGAGCATCCTGAGGCAAAACACATCTAGAAAGATATATAAAAGACAGTTTCCTCATATGTAACTTCCCCTAAGTAAGTGACAAAATACCTTTTTCAGAATTCTGCCTTCCGGTTGGTAGACTTACCCATATACCTCCTTGGGCAGAAACGGGCACAAACTCTGAACAAAGAAAGAAGGGAGAATAACTTTTTACAGGCAAAACGCACTTGTCAACCTCATTCTCTTTATCCCTTACTATTTCCTACTCCTTTTTAGATCTCATCTCAGATATTATTTCCTGTGGAATGGTTTTCCTGGCTGATCTCCTATCACAAGACTAGGCTCAATGCCTTTCCTCTTGGGTCCCACAGGACCTGAATATTTCTTTTTAAAATGCTTTAATCCTGCATTCTAAGTCAGTAATACTGTATACTCTTCTGCAATGCCTTCCAGACACATATTATAAAATACAGCATAAGAAGGGATGAGGACCTCTGGACAAAAGCATCCTTTATACATTAGCATTCCCAGCATCTAACACCTATCTGTAGAGTGCACAGTACATATATTAATGGATCATTAAAATTGGAGGGGCTTTTTCTTAATAGACTTTACAATCATTTGTAGTAGGATTATCTCAATTCCTTTCTTATGCATCTATAGCCAAAGCCAATATTTAAGCTTTTATTATCTCCAAACTTCTTCTCTCCTTTCTTTAAGGAACTGAAGCCTCATCACTTAAATAAGTGCATGCATATTACTTAATTTTTAGATATCATCTCATCATTGTTTGGCACAAAATAACAGTGCCTCAACAGTGCCAAGCATCAATATATATAGGTATAAATATCATTTATCCTGAAGTTATCACAACAAATACATTCTGAATCTACCACGAGTCACTGAGGATAATATGCTGGATGGAGAGTAGGAAAGGGTGAAGCATGAGGTCTCTGTCTCTGCTCAGAGGTGTGATGGTATTTTATAGGAGGCAGACACAACCTAGTTATCCATTACACAGAACAATTACTGATAAGTTGGTTAAAGTTGAGAAAAGTGTGCATCAGGGCTGTGTCCTTTCACCATGCCTCTTCAGTGTCTATGGTGAGCCAATAATCAGAGAAGCTGGACTTATGAAGAAGAATATAGCATCTGGATTGGAGGAAGACTCACTGATATCCTGTGTTATGCAGATGACATAACTCTGCTTGCTGAAAGTAAAGAGGATTTGAAACATTTACTGATAAAGTTCAAAGAATGCAGCCTTCAGTATGGATTGTACCTTAACGTCTACCAAACAAAAATCCTTACAACTGGGTTGGCAAGCAACTTTATGATAAAGAGGGAAAAGATTGAGGTTGTCCAAGATTTTGCTTTACTTGGTTCTACAGTCAACATCCATGGAAGCAGCAGTCAAGAAATCAAAAGATGTACTGCACTGAGAAAAACTGTTGCAAAAAACCTCTTTAAAGTATTAAAAAGTAAAGATGTCATATTGACAAAGGTGTACCTGTCTTATTCCATAGTATTTTCAATTGTATCATATGATTGTGAAAGGTGGACATTGAATAAGGGAGAATTGTTAATTTTGAATTATGGTGCTGGAGATGAATACTGAATATACCCTGGACTGCAAAAAGAACCAACAGATCTGCCCTAGAAAAAGCACAACCAGAGTGGTCCTTGGAAACAAGGGTAACTACACTGTGTCTTATGTATTTTGGACATGTAGCCAGGGAGGACCAATCCCTGGAGAAGAGCATCATATTTGAGAAATTGACAGATCAATGAGAAAAAGAAAACCATTGATAGATGGTTTGACACAGGGTCTGCAACAATGGGCTTAAACATAAATAAGACAGTGTTCCTGGGGCAGAAATGGGGAGTGTTTCACTCTGTTATACATAGGGTCACCATGAGTCAGACCTGACTCAATGGCACCTAGCAACAATAAGGTGGAGTGAAAACATTTCAGAATTGGTTAAACATGCAGTTCCTGACAACACCTGCATGTGTTCAGCCTTTACTCTGTTTTATAAGTTGTGTGATAATGTACACATTATTTAATCTCCAAAGCCTCAGTTTCTTCAACTGTGAAATGGGAATCAACCGCAGTACCTCACAGAGATTGTTACAAGCTTCAAATTACATACTGCTTGTAAAGTGATTAGTCCAGTGTCTGGCATACAGTTTGTTTTCAATAAGTGCTGAAATTTATTACTGTCATTATTGTAAACAAGGCACTATTATATTATAAAATATGGAGTAATTGACTGTACAAAATCATGTATTAAAGTAATTATAGCAAATTAAATCGATATTTGCTGCTTCTAATGGTTGGGAACACAGTGCTCTATTTCTCCTATTTCTACATCCAGCTACCCAAAGAGAAGGCCCCCTGCAAAGGCTAAAATCAATAAAATTCTGTACTAGTGCCCACAGTCTCTGGTCCCCTGTGATATCATTACTCAACTTGCCCTGTCTCTTCTCACCATTTTATTTAGGTCTTTCCTTGCTAGTAACTGGGAATTTGATATGAATTTACTGGACTTGAAGTCATAGTACTTTTCAAGAGAGAGGGTATATTGAAGTTCATTTGGCACAATCTGTTCATTGTATAGATGAGGAAATGAACCCTGCTATGATTGCGTGGAGATTGCAGAGAGGTTTAGTGCAAGAATTAAAATTGAAACACAGGTCATTGAAATGCATACTTGCTGCTCATCTTAGGTGGCCTGTTACTGAATTATTCATAGGAACAAGGAGTAGAATTTTGGAAGTAGTGATTTTAATAAGAGGATTGCATGGCCAGGTTAATTTAGGTTTTTCTGACACAGGTGTTAGAAATAATATTGAGTAAGCAATGGCACATATTAAGTATCCTTAATTGTCATCAAATATTTTGCTGTCCATGCAAGACAGGATCTGCACCCAAATTGGCCATCTATTCAAGACAAGCTTATATTCTTAGGGCAGATAAATAATAAAAAATACATATAATCAATAGGTAAATGTTATCTTGTTGTTATTAGGTGCCCTTGAGTTGTGTCCAACTCATAGGGACCCTCATGGGTTTTCAGTGGCTGATTGTTTAGAATTGCCTAGGTAGTGGATTGCCACATCCTTCTCCCGTTTTTGTGGTGCTGGGAATTGAACTTGGGACCTCAGAGACTGCAGAGCGGCACTCTACCAACTAAGCTAAATCCCAGCCCTTAAATAAATGTTATGGTAGATGAGAATGTCATATATATCATTGTAAAATAGAAGAAATAGAGCAAGATTAGTAGGATGAAGAAATGAGAGAATGGGAAAATCACAAGGCAACATTAAATAGAAGGCGAGAGTCTAGATATTGTCTGCAGTCCCAAGCCCCTCCCCCATTTACACGTCTTCTTAAGCCCTATTTTCTGGAAAATATATTTCTCAAGAATGTTTATTAACATGTGATTATATACGAATGCATACATGTTGTTGTTGTTGTTAGGTGCCGTGGAGTCCTGTCTGACTCATGGAGACCCTCATAGGGTTTTCAATAGCTTATTGTTTCTGGATCATCTCGGAGTGGTTTATCACATCCTTCTCCCATTTTTGTGGTGTTGGGAATCAAAATCAGGACCTCAGAGACTGCAGATGGGTGCTCTATCAACTGAGCTGAATCCCAGCCCCAAATATATGCTAGCAGGACCTTATGATAATCTGTTTAATTCCTCAGTTAGCATTTGAATCTTTTTAAAGCAACGTTTTGAATTTAGATCAAATAATAGGTGAGAACAATTAGAAAGTTCATAAGGCAATGATTTATTTACCTATCTCTTATAAGGCTAATTACTTGTTAACTAAAACAGGGACTTCAATTTTAGTTAGAGACAGGAGCAACACAACAAAGGATTGGCTGAGTACCTGAAAGCCCTTTGTTACATGAGAGCTCTTGAGAATCTGATCACAGTGGCTAAAATTCTAAATTTTTACATCTTGCCATACAAGGATTTAAATAAAGACAAATGCTTATTTAAAAATCCTCATCTCTCTCCTGCTTCCCTCTCTACACAACAGTTAACCTGTTTAAACACTACATAAAAAGAAAAACCTACCATACCCTGCTACATTTAACAGTTTTTGATTCTTGCTTCTAGACTAGACTTGTCTTTAGGGTGGCCATATAAAACACAGGAGGACCAGCTGAATTTAAATTTCCAATAAATGATGACTATTTTTAGTGTAAATATGTTCCAAATATTCCATGGGGCATTTTTATATCAAAATTATTCATTGAATATCTGAAATTAAAATTTAAATAGGAATTTTATATTTTTATTTGCAAAACCTGACAACTATATTGGTCTTAAGTTCCTCAGACAAATTTGAGGGGCGATGCTATATGACTTTCCATGCCTCAGTCATTATTGATGTATTCACCTGTGCAACACTATTTTTGCATGCCTTTTATGCATTAGGTATCATGCTAATTTGGGAGAGAGAGCTAAATGTATCTGCTATAATGGCAGGCTAAATAGAGTTCAACCATGCCCTCATTTAGCTTGCAATAGAATAGGTAAATATCCTCCTATTAGGAAAATACTCCTAAGTGTAATGTAATATATGGATAGAACACACACTACTATTGTGTGACTTTGTTAATACACATAGTGTAAGTTGACAGTCATTGGCTAATATTCTCTGCATAAACAAGGAATTTGAAGGGCTTTCTAACAGTGATTTCCAGATGCTTGCTGATTTTGCATTAGGGCTGGACATATTACATGGCATTTCTGAGTACTTTATGCTTGTCAAACACAGTGCTAGGCTCGGCAATTCATTTAAAATTCAAAGCAATGCTAAAAAGATAAATCTAGTTGGCTTCTCTATGTCACTAATGAGAAAGGATAGGCTTAAAAAACTAAATAAATTGCTCAATTCTACATGAGTTGTGCTAAAACTGAAATTCTAAGGGAAGACTGACAATTCAGAAAAGATACTCTTAACCCTTATGTTTGGCTACTTGTATGACTTAGGAAATTTGCTAAATATTATTGGCCTCCAGAGTTTCAGAATCAGTAAAACTAGGGTAAAGTTTGGAACATGTATTATCAGCAAGCTCCCTAAGTGATTCTGATAATAAAATGTTTGGGGTCCTTATAATTTAAAATATCATAAACTTATAATTAGAAAATTTAGAGCATTATTTAATAATCATTTGTTTTGCAGCTTTTAGTTCTTAAGAACTGAATTGTAGGAGTTTCCTGATATGAGATGGTGGGAGGTATAAAAGAGGAGCTAATTGACCAGGGTCTCTAACATGTATACACCTTGGCTTTTTTTTTTTCATATTGGATTACTCACCTCTAACATTTTGATGGTTTATTCCAGCTAGTTACAGATTTAGCACAAAGCACATATTCTTTACCAGATAGGACTTCTCTACAGAAGACTAGAAAGGAGTTAGTTAAGTCATTTGGGTTTGGCATGATGCATCCATTATCTCTACCAGAGAGGAAAGTAAAGACCTGCAGAGAAGAACAATATGATACAGATCTGCAGAAAGTGTAGGTGAGAATTCAATGCAGAACTGGACCCTATTGGTGGGTAGGTCTCCACACTGAGCTGATGGAAATTCCAACAGTGTGATGAACAATAACAAAATGTGAAATGATCCTGTTTTTAAATTTTCTTTCATTTGTTTCTTTTTTCCATTTATCCTTCATTTGACTTCTCTCTTTTCTTTCTTCTTTTATCAAAGAAATATTAATTTTATATGATTTTCTTTTTAATGGCATATGCTTACATTCAGAAAAGGGTAAACCCTAAACATGCAGCTTTATGAATTTTCACAAAGACAATACAACCATGTAACCTCCAACCAGATTAGGAAAGCGGGCATTACTAACATACTAAAATCTCTCACTAATCTCCAGACCTCCTGCTGCCCTACCCAACTTCTATCCTGATACCTATTCCCCTTGTCAGTTTTGCCTGATTTTAAACTTTAACCAGAGGCAATGATACTTGTAGTATACTATTGAATACACCAGCAACAATTTCGAGTAGGAAGTGTTCTACACCTTTGTGAATGATTGGTGTATCATCTGTCTATCTATCCCATTCTTTCATATAGAGGTGTTTCTGGATCTCATATTTTCATTTTGTGTCTTTTGACAAGTAATGATATTGAGTATGGCTTTGTGAGTGTTTATGTGTGTATTTTGTAAAGTGCCTGCCGAACTTTTATCTGTTTTCCTATTGGGTTTTCTGGTGTTTGAAAATTGTTCAATAGGAGTTACAAATAATTTCTTGAACTTACCTTTTCACAACAATATCTTTTGATAAAATATTCTTAATCTTAACATAGATCAACTGGTCTACTATTTCCTTTATATTTAGAATATTTTTGTCCTGTTTAAAGAAATTTATTCATGAGGTCATACATTTTTCTAGAATATATCTTAGACATTTTATTATTTTACCTTTGACAATTAGATATACAATCTACCTTATATTGATTTTAGTGTTGTGTAATATAAATGTCATTTTTTAATCTGGATATTCAGTTGACCTATCCAGCACTACTTATGGAAATGGCTGTCTTTTCTCCTCCAAATTTCTGTTTTATCTTTTCCATAAGTGAAATGACAACATATATTCAATCAATAACCATTAAACACTTGTTGTTGTTGTTGTTGTTGTTAGGTGCCGTCGAGTCAGTATCCCACTCATAGCGACCCTTTGTATAACAGGGGAAACACTATTGTCAGTGCTCCTCTGCTATTCATAGGGTTTTCAATGGCAGTTTGATTTTTTGGGGGGGTTGCCAGGTCCTTCTCCCAAGCCTACAGCTTCTGGTGTTCCCAGGCGGTCTCCCATCCAGGTACTAACCAGGCCTGACCCTGCTTAGCTTCCGATATCTGACGGGATAGTATGCCACAGGGCTACCACTGCAGGCATTAAACGCTTACTTTGATCTATTTATACATTAAGTTTCAGTTGTTATTAAGTGCTGTTAAATCTAATTCATAGCAACCCTATGTAGAACAGAAATAAACACTACCTAATATTGTCCCATGCATAAGATCTTTTTATCTTTGAGCCCATTGTTGCACCCACTATGTTTCTTCTCATTTTGAGTCCTGCCACATCAGCAAATAGAAGTCCCAGATGATTCACTTCATTACCAACATTAAAGTTGACTATACTTTGAGGAAGGGACATTTTTCCAGTCATTTCCTGAATACCTTCCAGCCTGTGGGCATATTTTCCAGTACTATATTTGACAGTGGTTCTCTGGCATTCATAGGATTTTCAATGGCTAATTGTTTCAGGAGTGGGCTGCTAGGTCCTTCTCCCAGGTCTGTGTTAGTCTGGAAGCTCAACTGAAACCTGTCCATCATGAGTGGCCCTGCTTGTATCTAATTTACTGGTGGCAAAGTTTCAGCATCACAGCCACACACAAGACCCCACAGCATGACAATTTAACAGACATGTGAGTCATGGTAATAGAGATAAAGTATTCATTGATATGCACTCTGAAGTCTAAATCTTATACTAGAAATACAACAGAAATCATCTCTTTTTTCCTAGCCCATATTCTCATGGAGGTAGCAGATAAACAGATAGATTGTTAAATAAATGAGATTTTTTAGCATATTTTGGGTAGGAAATAAAAAGAGAAAGAAGAGGAAAAAGAATGACATGATATAAAATTGGAGGAGGAGAAGGTGAGTGAAGGGAACTCTGAAAAGGTACAAAGGTAACATTTAAAAAGAGCCCTGAAGGAACAATGCTAGTACTTCAAGAATGCACTTCTTTTGGTATAAGAAAAAGACCTGCACATTCACTAAGGCATTACCTGGCTTGGCTCATTGTGGAAACCTTCAGAAAACTAAGTTGTCAGGAGATATGGGAATGATGCTGAAGATGGAATAAAAGAAAGGCAAGAATGGAGCATAGGATTGCCTTGCTTGAGTTTTACCATATTTTTGTTGTTGTTGTTGTTGTTGTTGTTGTTGTTCTTGTTGTTGTTGTTGTTAGGTGCTGTTGAGTCAGATAAAAACGTCTCTGTTTTCGTGTGAGAGTGCAACAGAAAGCCATTGGAGAGTTTTAAGAGGAAAGAAATTATAATATGCTTTAATGATTGTGTAGAAAATACACTGGGTGTGATGAGGCACTACAAAGTAAAACTAGGGATTCTGTCTCAGCAGTCCTCACGACTGAGGTAATAGCTAAGAGTACCGACAGAGCAAGGGGCCAAATAATGACTCTCAGCCTTGATTCCCTGTTGACAGTTTTGTTTTCAGTTTAGTGAAGAACCTTATGTTTTCCTTGTCCCTGAGGAATTTAAGCATTTTATGTCTTTTCCAACCAACCTAGCAGACAATTCTGTATGATGATACTGCCTCCCTACCTTCCTACTCCCTCTGCTTGAAATCTGACTGCTCAATTAATTTGCTAACTCTGTGAAGGCAAGAACAACCTTCCCTTCTATTCTTCATTGTGAAAAGCAGGGGAGGTTTTAATTTTGGCATTTGAAAGCTATGAAATCTCAAGAAAACTCAAGTGGTATTCTCTGAAGGGATGGATTCATGGGTCGCACACCTTGGTCTTGTCAGAGTGCTATTTAGAATTGCTGGACAACATGGGGAACATAGGCAAAGCTAGGAGTTGCTGTTTTGTCCTTGCCATTTGCTCTCTGTGACCTTGGGCCATGTCTCTGCAGCTCTAAGTCTTTTGATCTGCAGGATGATTCTCCCTCTTCTGCCTCTTCTAGGGTTAATTTGAGGCTAGACTGAGCTATTCCACATGTAAATCATGGAACTTAATTAGAATTAAAAGGAATTATTAATACATTCAGTATCAGTCTCCTGTCCACTAATCTCTGCCATTTCTTTCAAGGCTTTCACTGTGTGCTCATGCATGGTGGGGAGTTTAGGGTTTACTTAATTCCCTGGGGAATAGCAATTAAACCATATTAGAGGCTTTCTTTTTAAAAAGCTGCTTCAGTGTCAGCCATTCTCAGCTGTGCTGGTGACGACAAGAGCCGTGTCTCCTGGCCCACTAGATGGCGCCAACATTCCTCTTTGCCTCTCCCTCCTCCTGAGCACCAGCCCTGCGGCTCCCAGCCGGTCAGCTTCTGCTTCTGCACAGGCTCCACTGGGGTTGTGATGAATTTGTTTGCTGGGGGAAATTGTGGCTCCCTCAGGAATCTACGGGACAGAAAATGCCTCATGGCCTTGGGTGATTGTGGAACTTTCTCTTTCCTTGGTTTTCTTTGATTTGCCTTTCCCTAGCTGATCCACTCCCTCAAAAATACGCCACTCCCCATAACATTTAGGAGGAAAAAAATACGGACAGTGGTTTATGGGAGTTTTCACATCACTGGGAACCCTATTCCTGAGGCCAATCACACACCAGTTCTGTTTGTGTATGTGATGCATGATGCGTGCCAAGCTGTTCCTAATGAAGTTATCAGCCTGCCTCTTTCCATCCCTAAGCACCAAGAGAGAATTCTCCCATATTGTCACTGCTTCCTTTCCAGGTGGCCCAAGAAATCCTCCTTAGGATTTTCTCCCCATGGGATCTGTAGTCATTAGTTAGGACAGGTGACTCTCCTCTGAAAAGCGAATTCATTTTCCAAGCAGCTCATCCAAGCCAGCTTTCCCTCCCACTAATAACATAGGGCGTCCTTTGCTTTTTCTAATTCGAAGACCATAAGATCACAACGCAGCTGTAGCCCTGTGGCTTCTGATCCCATCAGATCTCGGAAGCTAAGCAGGGTCGGGCCTGGTTAGTACCTGGCTGGGAGACCGCCTGGGAACACCAGAAGCTGTAGGCTTGGGAGAAGGACCTGGCAACCCCCTCCCAAAAATCAATCTGCCATTGAAAACCCTATGAACAGCAGAGAAGCACTGACAATAGTGTTTCCCCTGTTGTACAGGGGGTCGCTATGAGTCGGATACCAACTCGACGGCACCTAACAACAACAAGATCACAACACCTCACAGATGGCAGGGCCAACAGAGCTTTTCACTTCCTCTAGTCCAGTGGCACTTAAACTTTAGCAAGAGAGTTGCACGGAAGATTTTGTAAAACACAGATTGCTAGACATCACCCCAGAGTTTCTGGTTCAGGAAATCCAGAGGGGTGGGCTGAGAATCTCATTTCTCGCAGGTTCTCTGTGGAGGCTGACGCTGTTCTTCCAGGGATTATACTCTGACAATCACTGGGACAGGCCAATTCTGTTGTTTCACAGGTTCACAACCTGAAGTTCATTGAAGTAAAATGATTGCTGAAGGTCACAAAGCAAATTGAAATTATCCAGGACTAAGCATTCAGAAGTCTTTTAAGCACAAGCTTTCTAAGTCCTCATTCAAATTGGTGCTGGTTAGAAAGTGTCTTTTCTACTCTTTATGGAGAGAAAGGATTTGCTGAGCAAATTTACAGATGAAATCAGATTGTAGGTGAAATGTTTAATCTGTAATCACTTAAAGTAGAGTTCTATTATTTTTGAGTTTAAATTAAACCATGAACGATGAGGATCGTGTTAAGTGCAGGAAATGACCTTTCAGTGTAGCCACCATGGTGATATTCTTTCCAATCGCCCTTGCACTTGGGCATAATTCCAGGGAAAGTAGTTCTACTGATTCTTTTGCAATGTTTGTCCCCACTCTCACCCTATCCTATCTCCATCCAAACCCAGAATTTCTTCTTTTTAATAACTTAAACATTTTGCTGAAATAACAAAATGGAAGTGGACTAATTTAAGCTTCACTTCTTAAAGAGGTTTATTCTAATAAATTCCTTTCAGAACTCTAGCACATTTAGCAATTGTGGTAAGTAGAATGATTTTAGGAGCTGTGCATGTATGCATGTATATGTGAGTAGTGTTAATAATAATTATAGCTATGGACTTATTTATACTTATATCTTCTAGTTGGGCCAAGATATACTGGTTTTCAAATACTGATATAAAGTTTCACTTAAAATGTACTGTGTTAAAAATAGAAGCTAATTTTTAGATATCACATGGATAATGGGAGGTATTTTATGGAATGAAGCCAAACATATTCCTATGGTATTTAAATGAAGGAAGTTGATAAGCACCACACCAGGGATTGAAATGATTCAATCCTGAAACTGAAGTAAAGTTGAGTAATGTTAATTTTTGGAGATGTTCCATTAGGGACTGAATGACCTTGTGAGGAGATGATGAAAGTAACCCTGCAGTTTGGATGTTGTCTAAACTTGACAGTCCTGTAAGTCTTGATTTTCCTCACCATCCTATTAATCTGTCAGATCATGTTACCCTTCATGGTTTTGGGTATGATATTCCATTTTTGGAGGCAACCACATCTTCTGTGATTATTAATCTGCCCTTTGCTCAAAGTTCAGTCCACCTCTGGTGAACCCTTCCCCCCAAATCCTCATTTCCTGTCATCCTCCTTTGTTCTGTCCTTTTTTAGTTTACATAGTCCACAGCAAGTAAAAGAAAAAAAATAATGTGGAATCCGTAAGGTCCCAGCACACCTCACTAAGTGTATGACCCCCTACTTCCTCAATTCCAAGATGCCTTACACTGTGCAACACACTTCCAACTTCATAACATCTTTTTGAGAAGAAGGATAAAAAAGAGCAAGAAGCTGTTAGCTAAGGGAAGTATCTACTATCAGGTACAACCTCATTTCAGAAAGACAACATTGTGAGAAAGTGAATATTGAAGACACATAGTCCACATTATACTGGGATCCTATACTGGGGGTGCATTGGTGGGTGGCTGTGGCTGGAGGGGCTATAGGGCACCCCTTGCTGGTGCCCTATAGATGACAGCAGAGGGCCAAGGCAGGCCCAGGGGCTCCCCGATGATGACCTGGGTTTGTGATGTATTTCCTGTGTACACACTTTCAGACCACAGATGAGTTCCTTAGTCATTTTGCAACTTAATTTCTATGTCTGAGAAATGGGCTGATAAGAATCTTTCACAGAAGTGAAATAAGATAACATGTCTAAAAAATGCTTTTTAGACTTGGAAGTGCTGCATGTTGTGTTAATTTTTTGGTACATGTTAATTTTTATAACTAGTACCTATCATTATTAGTGCCTTGTTGCGTAAACTGTGGTAAATTATATAAACTGACATTCACAGACTGATGCCCACAAGGTGAATTGGTGCTTTATCTCCTTGTATTTTATTTTATCATTTTGCGAGCCTAAGGTTTGAAAAGGGATGGGGTTTAGCTCAGTGGGTAGAGCGCTGCTCTGCACTCTCTGAGGACCCAGGTTTGATCCCCAGCACCGCAAAAAATGGGAGAAGGACATGGCAGTCCACTTCAGAAGCAATCTCTAAACAATCAGCTGTTGAAAACCCTATGAGGGTTGCTGTGAGTTGGACTGGACTCCATGACACCTAACAATAACAACAATACAGTCCTTGGAAACTGAGAAATGGTAAATAAACAATCTTTGAATGAATTTTAGAAAACAGAATTATAAAACAAGAGAGCCTATGCTTCCCTTCTGGCTTTAATATAATTTTGTTGGGAGATGGTAAGGAAATTAATGGATATTAGCTTTTAAGTTGCATGATAAATATATCTGAACATTGAATATTAAAATATAAAGTCAAAGTCTAATATTAAAACAATAAGTGTGTAATGATTAAAAACACAAAGCCAAGTTCTCAGCCTGGCTCCTAGTGGACTTTACTCGACCACTCTGAGATTTCATTCTCTCATTTGAGAAATGAAGAAAACTTAAGTATATTTTTTCTGGTTATGTAAATGAATACCCTTGCTCATGGATTTTAAGCACACAGAAACATAATGAATATATTATCCACCTAAGCACTCATTAAAATTTTTGATATATATCCTTTCTACCTTTCATATCCATTTGTATATATTATAAATTTGGCATTATTCTGTATTTTCAAATTTGCACACTATTTTGTCACCTCATATTATATAGCTACTATTTTCTTATGCCATTAATTATCCCTTATAAACAATTTTAATAGGGCCATAACACTGAAATATATGGATTTATCATAAGTTCTTTAATCATTTTCCTAATTTTGGGCATTTGGCTTGTTTCCAATTTTCACCATTAAGGGTTATATTGCAATGAACTTCTTGGCACATAGAATCCTAGAAAGGCATTGTAAATCAGTAGCATCAACTAATTTGTAAGGCCCCTGGTGCATATTGCCAAAGTACTAGAAAAGAAATACTGTGCTGTTTAAACTCCTACCACATATGTCATACTTATTAAGTTATGTTCCAGTAAAGCCATCATCATCTTCATGGGTTCAATAACCGTGTCTGATATCTTGCTCCTGGTGTCTGTCAACTGTGGGTCAGTTGTGGGTCTTGTTTATGTCTCCTTCACCTGGGGATCCAGGCTGCCACAGCAGTTCTATTTCAGATGTTCTGTAACTGACATGGAAGGAAAAGGGCAGTGGCAGAAGCACATACTAACCTTTAATGCTGCTGCTCAGATAAGGTGCCTGCCACTGTATTCACATTCAATTGGCTAAAGCAAGTCACATGGCCAGGTCTGCTATAATTAGGTAGGAAAGTTAATCTTTTTTCCCAGAAAGGCACTAACAGAGGCCATATAGAGATGAAACTGGTAGATAGGCGAGCAACTATTTAGAACTAGTATTGTAATAAATCTATTTTTCCCAAATCTTCACTAACGTCGAATATGACAGCTTTTGAATATTTTGAAAACCTGAGGGGAAATGGTAACATATCTTACTTAACTGAATTGTTTTATTTACTTTTGAGACTCAGTATATTTTCATGGTTTATGTTAGTTGGGTTTGTTTTACTCAAGTTCTTTTCATTTTTCTATTAGAATTTTCTCTTAGAATGAAATATTTTTTATTAAGAATATTAACATCATACCCATCGAGGATTTTTTTCTGATTTCATTTTAAATTTGCTTATTTTATTTTTTATAAATAGTATTCAAATTTAAATTATTTAAATTTATCAATTTTGTTAATTTATTTCCTGGCTCTCTGCTTAGAAAAGTCTTCCTCTTCTAACACCAGGTACATATGTAGCAATCACTTTTTTCCCAAGATATTTTACAGCTAGGGTATGATGGTAAGCATATAATTTGATCTCCCAGTAGTTAACCAACATAAAAATTATGCCCTTCTGTACCTGTATGTGCTTGTTTACCTTCTTAATTGGAAACAGAAGCACAAACCAGAAAGCATACTGAATAGGTGGACCAATTGACCTGACTTTTAGAAATCACCTTGAAACTACATTGCTGTATGACTTTCAACAATCCAAATGACTTTTTCTGATTCCCTAGCTCTTCATCTCTAAAACTAAAGCTTTGGAATTCAAGGAGACATTGCATTCCAAATCTCCTTGGTTCCTCTGCCATATTTCTATTATATATCCTCCCACTGCCCACTGGTCACTCCTGTGACTGTGAAAGACAGAGCTAATGACACAGAATATTTTTTTTCTGAGGCTTTCTTAATCTAAAACGGGCAGCGAATCCTTGTCCTTATAGTAATCCAAGAAGTTGCTGTACAAGCATGTCAACTGTCACTTACTTACCAGTAATGCTCTAAGAAGTCAGAACTGTTATGGATTCCTAATCTAAATATCTGTTCTGAGGTAGTTCTGCTTATTCTGTTAAGAAATCGCCTAGTTATCATGCAGATTTAGGTCTCTTTTGATCCTACTAATCTCCATCATTCTAATTCCACTGCCCTTCATGCCATACTAATTTTTTCTATATTTTAAAGGTTTGCTCTATCATTGGGAGGTCACGAGATGCATATGGTTACACACATTTTCAGAATCTGCAGACTAAGCCACTGAATTTTTTGCTATAATAGAAAATATTAATGTTCACATTATAATATTAATTCATTTTAGCTGAAATAAAAATGTGTCCAAATGTTAAAAAGGACACGTAGTCACTCAGAGTTGCAAAAATCCCTTCAATCATCTATTCTAACTCATTCTATTCACACAATAGTCATCTAAAGCTCAGGAATATGAACCTACTCTCACAGTCTTCATAATATAAAACAGCAACCTACAGGCAATCAGATTCTTGAAAACAATTTAAGAACCAAACACTAACAGAGCTTTTAAAATCTCCTATGATAATTGGCATCACTGACATTGGGGGAATGTTTTTAATCTACTTCTTTCATACCTGAGGTCTGAAGTCATAGCTCTTAAAATTCTAAGCAACATTTCAGCTTTGTGCCATTCTGGGATGCAATTCTTCTTTTGTTTTTCTTTGCTTTGGTTTGCATTGGAGATAGAGTCTCACCAGGTAGCTATGGCTAGCTTGGAACCTGCTATGTAGCCCAAGCTGGGCTCAAACTTACACCAATTCCCCTGCCTGTCCCTCTTGAGTGCTAGGTTTAAAGAACTGCACCACCACACCTGGTACCTACAGTTCTTTAGTCTATGAATTTTTCTATATTTACAGCCTGTATTTTACTGAAAAGAAACCCCACTACAGTCTCTATTTTTTCTGTTATCAGTTAAGTACATTCTATCTGATTTTGAAACATAAATAAATATTGACCCATTGGTGCTGGATCTGGTTGCTCAGTTAAGCATATATTCATTAGTGGCTGTGAATACAGACAGGATATGCTCAGAAACTACAAGGGAGAGGTGGGAAAAGGTCCTCTTAGAGAAAACATTTGAAAGTTGAAATCTTGTTTATTACACTTATACTGATAAACTTTCCTCGACATTTTAATCCTTCTATGGCTGGCACAAGAAATGCAGAATCTCAACACTCCTTTAATGGGAGATATAGACAATTATTGTCTGCAGCCTTACCACTATTGCATCCAAACCCGTCAGATCTCAGAAGTTAAACAGGGCCAGACATGGTTAGTACTTGGGTGGGAGACCTCCTGGAAACACCAAGTGCTGTAGGCTTGGGAGAAGGACACAACAACCCAGTCCCAAAAAACAATCAGCCATTAAAAACTATGAAGAGCAGAGAAGCACTAAAAATAAGTGTTTCTTTTGTTGTACATATGGCCTACATAGGGTCGATATGAGTCAGACATCGACTCTACAGTGCTTAGCAACAACAACAACCACATAGGTAATTGTGATATCAATGGTTATACATAGTTGTGGCATTTCATTTTTTGGTCAGATTTACACATAAACCTTGCATTGTACAAAGGGCTATGGACTTTGAGCTGGATGTTATAAAGATCCTGCAACTATTTGATCCCATCCTAGTTCAAGTTACCTTAGAACCCACTCAGTACCTCCCAAATTACTCTGTGTATGTGGTAGACTTTGTTGTTGTTAGGTGCCGTCGAGTCATGTCCTACTCATAGCGACCCTCATAGGGTTTTCAATGACAGATTTTTTTTTTCAGGATTGCCTTGGGAGTGGGTTGCCATGTTCTTCTCCCATTTTTGTGGTGCTGGGAATCAAACTCAGGACCTCAGAGACTGCAGAGCGGCGCTCTACCAACTGAGCTAAATCCCAGCCCCATGCAGTAGACTTGTTGTTGTTAGGTGCCGTCAAGTCCTGTCTGACTCATAGTGACCCTCAGGGTTTTCAATGGCTCATTGTTTCGGGATTGCCTTGGGAGTGGATTGCCATGTCCTTCTCCCATTTTTGCAGGGCTGGGAATTGAACTGGAGACCTCAGAAACTACAGAGTGGCGCTCTACCAACTGAGCTAAATCTCAGCCCATGTGGTAGACTAGAATAAGTTAATCTAACACTTTGAGTTGAAAAAAAACATGAACAAAAACAAAACAACCAGCCACAGATCTTGCAGGTCAGTAGTGAAAGGAGAAAGTCCCGCATGCAGATCTCTAGACTTTTAAACCCAACACTTCCCTATGAACCCCTTCTCCTACCAAGTTTATCCCTGCTCCTTCCCTCTACATCTAGTCCTGGAGCTTTGAGCTTTCCCCATATGTTACCCAAGAGGAGGAAAGAAACATTTATTTTTTTGTTTTCAATTGCTAGTGGCAAAAGGATATTGATGTGGTTGAGATGAAGCATTAAAATCAAAATTATGTGGGGGATAAAAAGGCAGCATAAATTAGAACCATTTGTTTCCACTGTGGTTTAAAAGAGTTAGCATTACACCAGCCTCATATAACATTCTGTGGGTGGGTTTATGGGTGAATTAGGCCATATATCAAAAACAGCATTAAAGACCAATGAGTTATATATGGCAAAAGGCCACTGCTGAGAAAATGAATGGTCATCAACAGAAGCTTCTCTCATGAAGGACTGAATTATTTTCTCTGAAATATAGTAAGATAGGACATGTACAATAACAGAGTATTTGAAGTAGAAAGCTTGATTCTTATGCTATATTCTGATCCTTTCATTAATTTACAAGTTTAGGTTATGTTACCTTCCCAATGTTATGGAAAGAGCTAAAGGAACAGATTAATTATTTATCTATTGTTATACTGCATGATATTCTGAAACATAATAGCTTAAAACAACAGTACAACTTTAGTATATGACATAGTTATTGATCACAACACCTCTTGGAGAGAGTTGACTAAGTACTTCTGGGTCAGGTCTCTTGTGAAATTGCTGATAAGAGGATGACTGAAAGTGCAGTTGTCTGACGTTGTTCTTAGGGGAGTTGGAGTTCTGTCTTGGTGGTGCCTTGCTGACATGACCATCAGGTTGGTAATGGCCATTGGGAGGAAGCCTCAGTTTTATTCCACATAGCCCTTTTCACATGTGGATTAGGTGTCTCCCTGACTGGGTGGGAAGCTGACATCCCCCAGAGTGAATTAAGTCTTTTAAGAGTTAATGTTATGCACAGTCAAGTCCTTTGTGTACTATCCTATTGGTTACAGGTCAGCTCATTTCAATGTGGGAAGGAATGACCCAAGTGCATGGATCTCAGGAGGTAGGGATGGTTGAATACCACCTGCGGCTGACTGCCACAGCCACCTTTGTTTTGAAGTGCTTGGAAGAGTCCTCAGCAGATAAGTGCTCAGTCAAAGTTAGTTGATATACATAGTACAGTTCTTAATATTTATAGCATACTATTCTAAATATTTATACCTTTGGAGAATGTGCATCACAGTATTAAGATTCAAATTTTTACTTTTTTATTATTATTTAGCTCAGTTGTCAGAACACCGTTCTGTAATTCCTGTGGACCTGGGTTTGATCCCCAGCAGCACAAAAATGGGAGAAGGATATAGCAGTCCATTCCAGAAACAATCATCCATTGAAAACCCTACAAGGATTGCTATGAGTTGGACATGACTTGATGGCACCTATTAAAAACAATTTTTCATAGGTTAATAAAGGAGGTCAAAATGAGTATAAAAATGAGAAGTTAAGTACCTTAATCAGGGTTGATATGTTATAAATTTGTCCTGAAATTTTTGAAAAAATTAGAAGTGGTATAACAATGTTTTATTTATATTTGAAGATGGGTGGGGGATGACTGTGAAAAATACATAAATAACTGTTGTGCATGCTATAAAGTAACAACAATGACACAAGAAAAGTTTAAAAAATATTCTATGGGAGTTTAGAGATTTTGAAAATTGGTGAAATAAGAAGAGATTCAATGGAGGAAAGTCACTGTAACAAATTCTTTAAAGATACTTAGATTTTATTTAACAGGAAAGAGATTACACATTGGAAGAAAGATGGAGTTAAAATGTGATGATGGAAAATCACAGGAAATTCCTATGACAGCAAGAAAAGCATTGTTTCTTTTGACTGGAACATTGAATATAGGCAAGAAATATTAAGTTTATTCTTCAGGCAACTTGGAAACATTACAAATGAAAAATGGCTTGATGGTGGAAAAAAATGACGAGGCAATTTTTACACATTGAACTAGAAAAGAAAGAGAATGGGTGAAGGAATTTTGATGGTAATTGTACAAAGTACTTGAGATTCAATTAGATCTAAAAGGAGATGTATAAGAAAATGAAACAAGCTTATTTCAAAGATGTAAATATGACACAATGTTTACATGTGTGAAAATATCACATGATATATATGATAGATATGATTTTTATGTAGTGGTTAGATAAAAGACTAAATAAATTTAATTATTAAAAAATGGAGTTAACAGGTAGGGCACCTGAATGAATGTGGGTGAAGAAAGGAAAAAGATTAATCAACCTTTTCCCCTGTGGCTAAATGAGTTGAATTTAGATGACATTATCTCAATTTTCCTTGTTCATTCATTCTAAGCCATTTTGTAACATATTGTTCTAGTTGCTATGAAAATTCTGTGTGGTGAAGATGAAGAAAACACAGTTTATGCCCTACTTATTTGTTCCTATAGGAGAAAATATCCTCAAAAATTGTTTATACATGTCGTGTTTGATTTCCTTCCTCCCATTTTCTCTTAAAATCGCTTTTGTATGGTCTTTGCCTCTATCACTTTATTAAAACTCTTTGTGGCAAGGTCACCAATAACCTCCATGTTACTAAAGCCAGTGGTCAGTTCTCAGTTGTCGGTCTACATGCTCTTGCTTTTTTATCTTTTCTCTTTCATATTCTTGTTTCTTGGCTTCCCATATCCTTCTGCTGATTTTCTTCCTGCTCACTGGCTAGAAGCTCATAACTTATTTTGCTGATTTTTCTTCTATAGTATTTTTTTTCTGGTACTGGGGGTTGAACCCAGGACCTCACGCTTGCATGCTTTGCAAGTGCTGGACCACTGAGCTGCCCCCTGCAGCCCATGTTTCTTACTTTTGAGACAAGATCTCACTAAATTATGCAGACTGCCTCTGGTCTCCAACTTGCAATTCTCCTGCCTCTGCCTCCCGAGCTGCTGGGATTATAGGCATGTGCCACCACACCTAGCTTCTTCTCTACTTCTTGATTTTAGAAGGTCCACAACTCAGTATTTGTCTTTCTCTTCTTTACTCACATGATTTTCCTGGTGATCTCATACACCTGGATTAAAATACTATATTTGCACTGAAGATGTGTAAATTTATGTTCTTATCTTAAACTTTCTCCTGACCTATACACAATGTACCCACCTGGATAACTTCATATGTTGTTGTTGTTGTTGTTGTTGTTAGATGCCGTCGAGTCGGTATCTGACTCATAGCAACCCTCTGTACAACAGGGGAAACATTATTTTTCAGTGCTTCTCTGCTGTTTATAGGGTTTTCAATGGCAGATTGATTTTTGGGAGGGGGTTGCCAGGTCCTTCTCCCAAGCCTACAGCACCTGGTGTTCCCAGGCGGTCTCCCATCCAGGTACTAACCAGGCCCGACCCTGCTTAGCTTCCCAGGTCTAACGGGATCGGATGCCACAGGGCTACAGCTGCAGACTAATTCCATATAGCCACATAAATATGGAACTGGTATTTCAAACCAACAAGTCCAAAACTGAATTGATCTTTCTTCCCAAATGTACTATTCCCACAGACTTTCCTATCTAGGTCGAATGGTTCCTTCATTGGATTGAAGCTTGTTTCCTGCCTTCCTCTTACATCATTACATCCAATAAATATGACACATCTTATTGTTATACCTTTACCATATCTCCAACATCCATCATCCATCCTGGGCTCCATCACTATCATCTTATCTAGATTACTGCACTAGCTTGTTTTACTTGTTTTCCCTCACTTCCCTCAAACATTAACCTAATTTCACAGCAAGAATAACTTTTTAAACTTCAAGTCATATTAAATCCTTCATTGTTCAAAATTCTGCATTCATTCCACATTTCATTCACTATAAAGTCAATGTCCTTATAATCATGTACAAGGCACTGTCCAATCTGTCTACCACCATTACCATGTTATTACTTCAACATTTACATGACTTCTACTACTTTCGTTCTTGCTCACGTTTTCTCTAGGCTCTGTGGCCTCTTAGTTGTTCAGTGATACTTTAGCATCATTGCATTTGTTCTCCTTGCATAGAACTTTCCTTTCACTAATAGTAGCACGGTCTGCAGCCTTAGCACTGTGGTGCCTGATCCTGTCAGATCTCAGAAACTAAGCTGGGTGGGACCTGGTTAGTATTTGGATGGGAGACACCCTGGGAAAAACAGATACTGTAAGTTTGGGAGAAGGATCCGGCCACCCACTCCCAAAAATAAATCCACCATTGAAAACCCTATGAATGATAGAGAAACACTGACATATATAGTGAACCGGCCCGCGGCTCAATCGAAAGGTCCCTGTGGGGGAGGGGTGAGTGGAAGAAAGGAGACAAGGGGACAAGTCTGCAGTTGCTGATCAAGTCCGTTTATTGAACGTCATACAGGGGGTTTTATAGAGAGAAGCAAGAAGGCTGGGTCTGCTACTCACAAAGAGACTTGCCTAATTGCTATTGGATAAACTGTTGCTGAGGGTAGTACTCTAAGAATAAAGCAAGATGAAAAAATACTAGCTGGGAAAGCTGCATGCCTTGGCTCCATGCCTGGCCATTGACCCAAGCATGACCTTCCCCCAGTTCTTGTTATTGTTGCTCACAGCCCATGTTGTACTCCTTCTTCTGGTTTTATCTCAACAGCAGGTCTCGCCTGCCTGGGAATTCTTTCGTTCCCAGCAATATAGGGTCCATATGAGTCAGCCACTCACTCGAAGTCACCTGACAACAAACAATAATATTAGCAAGGGTAATTCACTTACCTCGTCAAGTCTGTTAAAATATCACCTCCTCGAGGATATCAACCCTCTTTCCCTCATTTAAAACAGCAGACTATTTCCTAGCCCTACTTCCAAATGCCTGTTATCTTTATCTTGTTTTTTCTTTGATTATCTGTGTTTTGTTGTCTTTCAGTGATATGAATCTATGTACACATTATATATAATGTGACATATATATATATATATATATATATATATATATATGCCACTATATTTATCCTTATCTTCATTAGAACATACTCTTCATGAGGAGTCCTTTTTTCCCTAAAGGAGTATTTAGCACAGAGAAGATACTCAAAAAATAATGAATGAATTCACAACCTTGTGGGGAGACAATATATAAAGCTATGACCAAGTTCTCTTGTAACAAAGAAAAAGGAGATCTAATCCTCTATTTGGAAAAAAAAAAGATCTCCTTCAGGAAAAAAAGAGAGTATCTGTGTGAATTGTGAAAGTATCATTTCTAAGACCTTGATTGTTAAATTTTAATAAAGATAGCAAATCTTTTAAGTTTATATCTATCCCACATTGAAGTTTCTAGAGAAGAATATTGGAAATATTGAAGAGTTTCTTATCATGCAAAAGTACATAAATCTAAATCCAAGTAATTCCACTTAAATTAAATCTTAAATCAACATAAAGGAAATTTCAAAGAAAATTTCCCATATCTATCTGCCAAAATTCCATTAATTCTCCAAGACTCAAGTCACATGTAATATCCTCCAAGAAGTCTTCCTTGACTCTCATTAATCAGAAGTAAGCACTTTTACTTACCAATATTTGCTGACAATTCCCCCTTCTAAATTATAAACTCACTGTAAGCATGGAACATTATACATATCTGTGTGTTTCCTACAATCCACAGGAAAGTTCCTTGTAAGTGGTTGAACTTAAGAGTTTACACTAAATTATCCCTTAAATCTCTTCTAATCCTAATAATACATTGGAATAGCTCAATATAATTTCATTGAACATTCAATTTTGATGTAGCCCCTTCCTGTACACACTCATTATACCTAAGAATTTGGTTTTATGGGTGCCTCCATCCAAGAAGAGTACACGGGAAAAAATGCTCAGCACACCTTATTATCTGGTATATGTGTAGGGACGTTTTGGCTGTGGTCATTCACACAATTCTCAAAATACTGTCGTTGTGCAGCTATAATTGCCCCATTTTGTTTTGCAAATGAGACAACGGAGTCTCATAAATGTTAAATGACATCTTGAAGGTCACACATCCTGTAAATGATAGAGCTAGAATACCAACATAATTGTGTATTATTTCACTAAATCATGATTCATGTTGCAAAGGAAATGAACAAATAAGAAGCAATGGCAAATTCAAAATGTTGAGAAACAATGGGCTTCAATAAAATGGAAATGATGAATGTCACATTGGGGCATAGTTTGTGGAAATAATTCCACAGTGCCATAAACAATTGATTCTGTGAAGTATTCACACTGAAACTTGTAAGACAAGGAGCTATTCTTGACTCTGTCTTGAGTAAAACAGGAGTGTCATTAGAGAATTGAAAGAGGTTGCAATGCTAAGGCATGATGATGGTTATATAATTAAGTTTGACATCTTCACTGGAGATCATATCAGGTACTGCTGGCTGGATGAACTTAAAGGAAAAAAAAATAGAGTGAGTTAAAAACTGCCTGAAGGGAAAGTTAAAAATTAAATCCATATAGTCCTAAGGAAACTGGTTTAAGAATAGTTTAGGAGAATTCCCAAAAGTTTGTCAGATATAGAACAACCAAAAATAGGAGCTAAGAGATTGATAATAGTACTAGAATGGCTAGATGCAGGAATAGAGGTTGATTCAGGTCAGAAATTTCTATTTTAAATATGATAAGACTAGTCTATATAACTCCAAATGTGAGCGCTATAGCTAAAGGATTGTTACAAAGGAGAAGAAAAATAGTGTAGAAAATAAAATAGTATTGTCTTGTAGCTATGTCTTCCTCCTCAAGTTCTTTGTATGGTCATTCATATCCTGTAGTTACATGATGTGGGAAATAGCGGGGCAGACACATTTTTACCAAAAATCTTCCTTCTCTTTACCTAAACATTTCCCACTATTCAATGTATTATTGTGGCCAAGTCACCCGGGGCTAGCTTATGGAACATGAACAGAACTGATATCTTCTACTTCAGGCTGAGCTTATAAAACCCTCCTGTGGCTAATTCTCCATCTTCTTTCCCCTCCACCTAAAGAAGCAAAGTCTTTTAGCCAGGCATGACTGACAATGACAAAAACAGAACATGTAAAGCCCCTACATCATTGAGGAGCCCATTAATTTAGAAAGATTGATTTTTGAGCTTTCTTGAGTAAGATATACATGTATATAATGTTTGATCCATCATATATTTGGGATTTGGGTATTATAGTGGCTAGGATTATGTTAAATTATAGAATTATTATTACTTATTCCATTCTGATCCCCAGAAAAATGAAGATGCCAAGACTCAATTTAAGACTAGGATTAAAAACTTTATTTGCTGAGCACATATTTACCACCATTCTTTGCGTAGTAACTATGTGCTAATATCACCTTTTTCCAGTGGAAAAGGAAACAGTAAGTTATATTGATACCCTGGTATGTCAAGTCTGTTGAGAGGATTTGCCAGAATCTCCTACAGAGGCGCAGGGTATTCATTAATAAATAGGAGTCAGGAGAGTAGAGGCCATATTGATATTATCTGTATGGGCACACACACATCAGGTGTTAATCCAATCTAGTTATTGTGGTAGCAATTAGTTCAGATAAACCAAGAGAAATGTCTAATGGGGACTTAACAATGCATTAGCAGATGAGATTAGGGATAATTGAGAAAAAATGTTCTGGTTGATATTAGGATTTTAATGATGCTTTAGCTGTTGATGACTGTTGAGTTGGTTGACACAGTTTCATGAAAGAAATGGATGTAATATGGGAAGAAATTCAATAAAAACCTTAGAGATTGTTTTGCCCTGATAGTTGGCACAGTGTATTTTATAAAAAAAGAAAAAATTATATCTAAATTCTAAATATGTCACTCTCACAGATTATTTGTTGAGGTTAATCACACTGGAAATAAAAAGAAATAGAAACAGCTTTGGAAGAAGAGTTTGAGAACTTCAAGATACTGCAGGCATTTTAATTTTTAAGAATTTTGTCAAGAATAAAGAAATGAAAGCTGGGCATGGTGGCACACACCTGTAATACCACCAAATCGAGAGACAGAGGCAGGAAGAGTGCAAGTTCAAGACCAGAGACTGTCTGCATAATTTAGCGAGACCCTGTCTCAAAAACAGTGAAAAAAAAAAGGGGGGCTGGGGCTGCACCTTAGTGGTTCAGCACTTGCAAAGCATGCAAACGTGAGGCCCTGGGTTCAACTCCCAGTACCACACAAAAAAGAAAAAGAAAGAAAGAAAGAAAGAAAGAAAGAAAGAAAGAAAGAAAGAAAGAGAGGGAAGGAATAATGGCATGCTGTTAAGATACTGGGTTGTCATTACAGGAAGGAATCTGAAAGCCATGTCAAAGAAGAAATGGGAGAAGAAAATGGCTAAATTTTTACTTGAAAAGAGAAAATATGAGGGCATTATAGCTATATTAAAATGTTTTAGAGCTCCAATTGAAAAACTTCGTGACTGGAAGATCGTTGAACTTGTATTATGAATGAGGAAATATAGTATAATCATTAACTTAATTATTCCTGTACATCTTTGCAAAATATATTAAGGAAGGTGTTATTTTTCCTTATTTTATTAATGAAGATACAAGTTGAGGGTAAGTTATCGAATACTGCAAGTAAATAAATGCCACGTGAAACTGTGGGTTAATTTCTTCCTTGATATGCTGAAGGTCCTTCATGGCCTTTTAGAAAATAAATGAATTTACATCTTTGGAAAAATGTAAAATTTCTGCACTATGAGTATGATGAAGTTACAATGATATCACTGTATACCATTCTCAGAAATATATATTTCCTATGTTGAAAGGGAGAAGGACATGGCAACCCACTCCTAAGGCAATCCTGAAACAGTCAGCCATTGAAAACCCTATGAGGGTCGCTGTGAGTCGAACTCAACTTGATGGCACCTAACAACAACAACAATGTTGAAATAATAGATATATAATCCTTGAATGTTTCTTAAATATCTCTCCGTTCAAAATGTGTACCACCTTGCTTTTAATATTTTACCGCATCCTACAGTTTATCATCTATTCTTCAATTCTTTCTTTTTTCTTTCTTTTTTTCTCTATTCTTTCTTCCTTCCTTTCTTTCTTTCTTTCTTTCTTTCTTTCTTTCTTTCTTTCTTTCTTTCTTTCTTCTTCATTCTTCATTCACTGATTCATTTTCTTTCATTGTTTTGTGTTTCTTCTCCTCTTCTTCTACTTCTTTATTCATTGCTGAGGATTGACCCCAGTAATTCAGGCATGGAAAGCACTTGCTCTACCTCTGAGATACACCTTCAGCCCTATTTACCATTACTTAAGAAGTCATAGTCTTAAACCTCTCCCACTCTTCCTCATACATACGTATATAGTTTCTGAGTGTTTCTGATATTCATCCTGATGTTTATATCTTGAATGAGATTGCAGACATTTGTGATGTTTGTACATATGAAACAAATCATGATCACATAAGCACATAGAACTTTGTGATCTCTCTATCTCCCTCCCTCCCTGTCTCCCTCCATCCTTCCACCTTTCCATCCTCCTCTCTCTATTGCTCTCCTTAAATCTATGGCTTGGCAAGTGATCAGTAAATTCCAATAAAATATCACTGCTTTACTAAAAAATGTTCAGCCTTGAGTATCTTCTATATAAATACACAAATGAACCCTAAGTAAATGTCATCAATTTCCCAAATGTATTAGCCATCTTACAAATGCCTAGACATTTTAACTCAGAGTTTCATCTCTGAAGATCCATCCCAAGGAAATAATACTAAACTGGATAAATCATTATGGAACTATTCTCAACAATTGAGATAGTAATTTATAATGCATTCTTTGAAAATACCAGAGACTCATTTTTATGATTTTCAATGGCATGAAAAAATGTGCGTATGAAATGGATGTTTAGTCAACAAAATTGGATAAAATTCATATGGATGGCATTACTTCATTGAAAACATGTCCAGAAGAATTGGATAAAAATTTTAAAAATCTGACCACCAGATAATATTTCAAATTATAAGCTACTATAAGAGATGTTTCTTTTTCATGTGTGCTTTTCTAAATATTTACCTATGACCTCAATTAATCTTAAGTTAATTAAAACATTTTAAGATATTTACGGCATACAAGTGTAAAAATTCTAATGAGAACAAAGGGTTTACAGTGCAAACTCAAGGCACATTCTCTTCCCTCATGATGACCTTTTTCTCTAGAGAATGGCAATCAAAGGCACTACCTATTTCAAACTATCATTCCTAAGATATTCTATAGAAGTAAATAATTTATCCTACCATTTTCCTATTGGTATATACCCAGACCACCTTTGATCCACTAGTGTTAACAAACACATGTAGAAATAATATCTTGAAGTTAGGTGATATAGAAGCCAACATATGGGCACTGAATAGCTTGTATTACTATTTCCTAATGTCATTCTTCAATCAATGATTTAAGTTACTTTTGTGAATTATATTTTTGCCCTTATTGATTGCTCCAAAGGGGGAATTAGTGTCTCAATGTCTTCTTCCTAGTCCACTATATTTTCACAAGTCCTGATTACCTTACAAGTGATTTACTTTGTGTTATTCTGAAAGTCACAACTAGAAACAAAGAGCTAGAGTCATAGAGAAGCATATTTCTGGTCACCAGAATGAAAGTAACGATGACAGTGGCAGTAATCCCTATGCCCATATCTATTTACCATTTCTAATGACCTCTCTCCTGAGATGTTTTAAGAGCAGTAAGTTTTTTAGTACTGGAAATATTCCCAGAGATCTCAGAATGACCCAACAATATGTTAAGGGAGAAACTCCAAATATCTGAAAGGGATAAATTAGAATATTTTAAAGATTTTGTAGAACATCCCCTTTTGCCTATGTTAGGGATTTGAGGTTAATAATTTAATTAATGTCCTAATGAATTTATGGTAAAGGTTTGGAAAAACACTTAGCTATAAGTATTCCACGATATAAAAAAGTGAATTGAAGAGTCATATCAGAAGGGAAACTACTGACATTCATTAGCTAATGTCTTCACAATGATAAAGATTGTACTATACAAGGTCCACCTAATAATAAAGGCTGCCAGAAAGGCCAATTGGAATTTACTCAGCACTTTGTAATGGCAAAATGGGGGGCAAAGGGTGAAATTGTCAAGAATAAAAATACATAAGTACAAAGAGTGCACAACACACAAATGCAAATGCTTTATAAAACACACATACATGCACAAAACAACAACTTAACCTGTAGAGACCTCTGTCACCAAGGGTCTCAAAGCAGATAGATTAGACAGTATATTTAAAAGGGATTATGCATTGTAGTGAGCAAATGACCCGAAGCTAAACAGAACATCTTAGCTTAGGCTTTTAAAAAATCACTTAATTTTGTACTCTTAAAAGCAAACTTTATTTTTTAAAACCAGCTTTAGACACATAGTACAAGTGCAAAGGTAGCTCATAGAATTCTCATTTGCTGAACAGTTTCTCCTATTAACATTTTTCATTAAATGATTCATCTGGTATAATTAGTGAATCAATATTTATACAATATTATTAACTAATGTTAATACTTAGTTCAGATTTCCTTAGTTTTTACTTAATATCTTTTTTAGTTTCTGTGATCCCATCCAGAATACTTTTTATTTAGTCATTGTAGTTCCTTAATAGCTCCTTAGGTTCCTTTTGGCTGTGGCAGTTTATTAAAATTCTTTTATTTATCATGACTACTATGAAGTGAATTTTTTCTCTCCCCAGGTCATATGTTAAAGGTCTAATGCTCAGTGTGATAGTATTTTGTGATTGGTACTTAGGGAGTTCATTAAGGTTAGGTGGTGGGGCTGTCACAAATGGAAACAAGTAACAAAGAGTCTCTCTCTCTCTTTCTCTCTCTCTCTCTCTCTCTCTCTCTCTCTCCCCCATACACCATGTGAAGATGAGGCAAGAAGTTGAATATCTATAGGTCAGAGAGAGTCCTCACCAGAGCTTAGCCGTACCATGCTGGCACCAGGTACTTAAACTTCTAGCCTCCAGAACTACAAGAAAATAAATGTAAGTCACCTAGTTAATGCTATTTTATTATGGCAGCTGAGGTGAGATGATGACTTTGACAGTTCTGAGGAGTATTTATCCTGTGTTTTCTGCAATGTCTATCAGTAGGATTTCTTTGATGTGTTTCTCATGAGTAGAACTGGATTGTGTGTTTGTGAGAAGATGACTATTTTTAATGTGCCATTTTCATTACGTTGTATCAAAGCTACATATTGTGAACATGATATCGCTTTTGATGTTGACTTTGATTGACTGCCTAAATTCATGTTTATCAGTGTTGTGTACCGATGTAATTTTTCCCCTTTCTATACTCTACCTTTTAAAAGGTAGTCACTATGCACAGTCCACTCTTAAGGAATGGGGAGCTAGGATGGTGTCTCCACAAATTATTTTGAATTCTTCTAAATGAGATATTTGTCTCATTTTCTCAATTTATTTATTCAATTATTTATTATTATGTTTGACTCACAAGTACTCATTTTATACTTTGGTTTATAACCCAATATAATTCTAGTTTGTACCTAAAATTTTTCTCACCTTATCCAGTAGGAATTTCTTCAGTTGGCTCTAGTATTCCCTCTGACATATGCTAATCATTTCTGGATGTTGTATTTGTTTGCTTAAGTATTTCTTCCTTTATTTGTCACTACAAAAAACTCTCAGGTTCATCTTGTGCATTTCCTTTTGCAATCCTAGAATCAGACATTTCTCCAAAAAACCTTGTTTGATATTTGATTACAGAATAATACTATAGACTCAGATATGGACACTAAGTATGCCATGAGATTTATTGTGTTTTACTTTAAAATTTGAATTATATTTTTCCTAGAACATTTCATGGAAAGTGTCTGATGCCAATGAGACAAAAACACTTAGTTCTTGTCTAAGGAAGAATTTATATGTCATAGATTTTCATAAGTTATAAAGTGCACAGATATGCAAGACATATCTTCCATGTACCTATATTATAGTTCATGGAATAATTATCCTCGCTGGTATTATCAACACCTGGATTAGAGGGCAGTGACCAGTGAAGTGAGAGAAAATGTCATTACACACATGTGCATATGTGCGTGCACACCCACATCCATGTGCCTCTTCAGTAATTTTCACTTCGTAGGAGTCTTGTTTTCTAACTTGTTAAAAATAACAGAATCAGGGAAGTCATGAGATGGCAATGGGGAAGGTTAAGATGAGCAACATACAATGATGTGGTTATATGGAAATATCATGATGAAAACCATTAACTGGTACACCAACTATAAAAGTTCTAATAAACAATTATAATTCCTCAGGAAAAAAATACTGAATCACAAATAATGTGTTATTTTCCCAGGAATCTGATTCTGGTTTTCTCTATACTCCTAAATTGTCACTGTTTATTTGCTAAATAATAGATGCCTTTTAAGTACCCTCTGCTAGATTTCAGGATGTTTTGTTTGTTTTTATATTATATACTTCACTGAAAGGGTCTCAGCATCATTAGTTATAACTATCTAATTTTGAACAGTATAAACATTTAATTGGTTCTGTGAATACTTTGTAGCAGACTAAAACAGATGAGCATAGTTGCCAAATTTTTATGAATAGTGAAAGTTAAAAATTGCCTTTAGCTGTGTAATAGTGGCTATCATGAATACTGAGTGTTCATTGGCCAAGTTCTTCATTTCATCAAGAAAATTGACTAAAATCTGTAAGTCTGAGAAAAACTGAAACATGATTTTCAGATGGAATCTGTAGGAGCACACTTCTGAGTGAATCTGTGAAAAAGCAGGTCATATTCACTAGCCAAAATTGTTTTGTTTGGCTTTGTCTGAGTTTAAAAAGAAAATTTCATTTTTAAGAAGGTGGTAGGTTGCGGGCTTATTTTTATTCTATTACTGTACATCATATTACCTCTGTAATTTTGTCTACACATGTATGAATAAAACTGCCTCAATGCACTGAGAATTAAATTCCTCTCCTTACCATAGTTCATGAGGTTCTGCACTAACCCCTATCTTTCCTCTAGCCTTATCTTCTACTCTTTCCTCCTTGTTGTTTACACATATTTGCCACTGACTTTCCTGCTCCTCCAGCAAGAGGAACTCAGTCTTTACCCAGGTTCCTGGCAAACACTCTTCCTTCGGGTAGAAAGTTCTGTGCTCAGTCTTATCTAGAGCTTTCTCCTTTTTATTATTTAAGGTCTTATCTTGAAAGCAACAAAAGACCTTTTTATAGAACCAGGTGTAAATAATGCCCAATCAGTTTTATATCCTTCCATTGCCTTTTAAGTTTTTCTTCATAGCACATATCAACTGAATATATCTCACAGCATAACTTATTTATATATGTAATTTTCTTTGATAGATGATCAGAGTACCCATTATGTATCAGATACTGTTTGAGGCTTTGTGTATGTTGTTGTTAGGTGCCTTTATAGCAACCCTGATAGGATTTTCAATGGATGATTGTTTCGGGATTGTCTCGGGAGTGGATTGCCATGTCCTCTCATATTTGTGGTGCGGGGAATCAAACCTGGGACCTCAGAGACTGCAGAGCAGTACTCTACCAACTGAGCTAAATCCCAGCCCCATGTGTATGTAGCAGAAAATAAAATGGACGAGGCTCCAGTATCTACGCTACCTACCATTATAATGGGGTACAATAGGCCATATATAAATAGCATAATTAATATATAGTATAAATATTTTATAGATATAGTTGCTGTTGTTGTTAGGTGCCATCGAGTCGGTATCCAACTCATAGCGACACTCATAGGGTTTTCAATGGCTGACTGCTTCAGGATTGCCTTGGGACTGGATTGCCAGGTCTGTCTCCCATTTATGCGGTGCTGGGAATTGAACTCAGGACCTCAGAGACTGCAGCACAGCACTCTACCAACTGAGCTAAATCCCAGCCCCCCCATATATGTAGTATAGGGATTAATCACACAGAAGAAGAGGAAAGAGAAAAATATGGGTAGAAGGTGTTGATGGCTGTGAGGGTATCTGTCCTTAATAAGGTGACATTTGAGCAGACTTGGAAGAATAGTGGATTTAGCAATGTAGACATCACTGGATAGGTCCTCAAGTGGGAATTTACTTGTTGTATTTGAGGAATAGCATCAGAGCCCCCTTACCTGAGTGCATGAGGTGAAGCAGCTGATAAGTTTCAGAAGGTAATGAATATATAGAGCCCTGAAGCCAGGGGGCCCTTACTGTTATAGAGATGGAGAATCATTTTGAGAGAGGAGTGACATTCATCATTTGACTTAAATGTTAAAGGGATGCATCCAAACCTTTGTTGAGGACCTACGGCAGGGGTTCAAGGGCTTTATCAGAGGAGAGAGTTCATGTATTTATACTTTTTTCTAAAAAAAATATAAGAAAGAATGTAAGCCTCTGGTCTGTCTCCATATGCCAGTGCCAACCAGGGTCATTTGTTGGATTTGTATTTCCAAGATAATGGAAGATTTAAAGGTTTGTCTATCTATAAAATGAGGAAATTATACTAATTTTGAAGGATTATTTTAGGAATTAAATGAGTTACTAGCCACAATGTTTTCATTTGACAAAATACCTATTTTTAATATTCCTCGGGGAACAATTAATTTCCTGATTTCTTTATAAATGTAAAGACACTTGCACTGTGCATATTTGAAATATCACCCTTTTCCAATTTCCCCTGTTCCCTAGCTCTACAGATGTAAAGGAGAAGGAAATATTTAGTATTATCCCAAAGACTTCATATCACAATGGGTTCAAGAATGATGAGGAAAATAAAATATTAGAGTTGAATTACTGGGATAGTGATTGCTACATCAAATCCATTAGGTCTAATTCAATGGTTATTTAAATATGTTACAAGAGGTCCTCATGTTAAAAAATGCACTGGAAAATTCCTCCACAGAATTCTGAGTTTTTCATATTAGTCTTAATTATTTAAATGTAGTGTAACTGTAAAATTCTTTTAAAAACCTAAGCTAGTATTTTTTTTCCTGAAGCCATACCACTCTGGCATCTGATCCCATCAGATCTCAGAAGCTAAGCAAGGTGGGGCCTGGTTAGTACTTGGATAGGAGACTCCCTGAGAAAATCAGATGCTGTAGGCCTGGGAGAAGGCCCTGGAAATCCACTCCCCCAAAATAATCAGACATTGAAAACCCTCTGAATAACAGAGAAGCGTTGGCAATAGTGTTTCATCTGTTGTACTTAGGGACACTATGAATTGGATACTGACTCAATGACACCTAACAACAACAATAACAAGCTAGTATTTCAATAAGAAGCATTTACTATTATTAATGAAGGCTTAATAACATAAATGGATGTCATTATATGTAAAATGTATTATTATATATGTGCATATTGTTGTTGTTAGGTGCCATCGAATAGGTATCCAACTCATAGCGACCCTACCTACAACAGGCGAAACACTATTGTCAGTGCTTCTCTGCTGTTCATAAGGTTTTCAATGGCAGATTGATTTTTGGGAGTGGGTTGCCGGGTCCGTCTCCCAAGCCTACAGCACCTGGTGTTCCCAGGAGGTCTGCCATCCAAGTACTAACCACGCACTACTCTGCTTAGCTTCTGAGATCTGATGGGTCAGATGCCACAGGGCTACAGAGGAGGGATTTATATTACCCGAAGACCTCCACTGGTTGGCCCTGTTCTTATTGTACACTCTTTCTTGGTTCTGTCTGTGAAGTTAACATCTGTTGTAGATATGTTAGCATTGTCCATGGATGACTGTATTTACTATGGGAGCTATGGAAATGGCTGGTATTTTTGAAGAATAATATTCTGGAGCCTGCAGCTGTAGCCCTGTGGCATCTGATCCCGTCAGATCTCAGAAGCTAAGCAGGGTCGGGCCTGGTTAGTACCTGGATGGGAGATCACCTGGGAACACCAGAAGCTGTAGGCTTGGGAGAAGGACCTGGCAACCCCCTCCCAAAAATCAATCTGCCATTGAAAACCCTATGAACAGCAGAGAAGCACTGACAATATTGTTTCCCCTGTTGTACAGAGGGTCGCTATGAGTCGGATACTGACTTGACGGCACCTAACAACAACAACAACAATATTCTGGAACATTGTTTGACCAGGTCATTTTGAGAAAAAAAAAATACTTACCAAATGATATTCTACCCCCCTTTACCACAAACATGGCATTTACCATCACTGTGCACACATATTTAACCTATGAATAGAAACCATATATCTGATTGCATTTGATGATAATACCTACCTTTAGAGATGGGCTTCGGTTTATTTCGGTTGGTAGAGTGCTCTGTGCACTCTGAGTCCCTAGGTTCAATCCTCAGCACTATAAAAATGGGAGAAGGACCTAGTAGCCCAATCTCAAAGCAATCCCCAAACAATCAGCTATTGAAAACTCAATGAATAGCAGAGAGGCACTGACACATCAAATCCAATGTTGGGAGTGTTTTGTTCTGTTATATACATGGTTGCCATGAGTCAGTCACCACTGGACAGCAGCATACAACAACAACCCTTCAGGAAGACCAGTTTTACTGTCTTCATTCTACAGATAAGATAACAAAATTGTTCATGATCACCTGTCAGGTCAAATCATTAGACTCCATCAGAAATTTCTGAAGACCAAATTGCTGTGTATACCAAATGATATTACTAGTCAATACTAATTTTTAACTGAACTTTTTATTGCTGTTTATTTTTTCCCTCTTTTGGGTACCTACAAATGTAGAATGAGGAAGTCATGAATGGGTTCTTCAATAATTTTTCACTGTAATATAGAAATGAGTTGAAATCTATTAATCTATTCTCCATTAGTAATGTCCCTGCACTAGGCCACATTATTTCTCTATTGGGCAGGCATCCTGTACCAGATTGTCTGCCCAGCACAATTTAAAAGGCATAATAGCAGGACACAAATATGTTTAACAAAGGGTAGCTTATCATCTCTCCAAATGACCTTGTGAAAAAGCAAAAGCAGAGTTACTAGGAGATATAACATAATACTTGCGTGACAATTTTGGATCTTGGTTTCATTCCCAACTTGGGCATTTTGTCTCCAAAATAAACCACTATCTCTCCTTGTGCAATAATGTCGAGATCTGTGCCCAGTTCACAAGGGCATTGTGGAGCTTATTAAATATAGGTAATGCATTTTGGAACTGCCTTTGGAATGAATGAGAGGGATGCAAAACAAGATTAACCTCTCCTGTGTGGCTGTTCTGAGTCCGATCAAAGGCATAACACATCTCTTTTCAAAATGTGTATGGGAAAATGTACAGCATATGCAAATGTTAATAAACTTCTCCTAGCTTTTATTATCCTTGTTAGGACCTGAAGTGTTTCAGTTGTGCTTTTAAACATATTTGAGAGTCAAATTTGGTTGTTAATAGTGTACATAGGAGAGAAAGGTATTTTCTCTACCGGAGGAGATTAATTATACCACAGTGAATGACTTAGACTGTGGTTGGGGGAAAAGGAGGTGCAGTAAGTGTGAAGCTGAATAAATTCACTTATAGCTGGTATCACAGCAACTTACTGAGTCAACTAATAGTTGGTGTTATTTGTTGTCATTAGGTGCTGTTGAGTCTGACTCATAGTAGCTCTCATAGGGTTTTCAGCACCTGATTGTTTCAGGATTGCTTCTGGAGTGGATTGCCACACTCTTTTTCCATCAACTTACAGTAATAATTATAAATAAAAAATGAGGTTATTAAAGCACTATACCAACAACATAACTTCTTATAACTTAAATAAAGCCTCTGAACTTTCAAATTAATCTCACATAAGTTTTGTTTTTCCTGTTAAATATTTGTTCATTCACTCATTCATTCATTCATTCATATATCTATATTTAATAAATACTTATTTAAAAAACTGCTACGGGCAGGGAAATATAGCTCAGTAGCAGAGCACTTGCTTAGCATGTGGAAACCATGGGTTGATGCCAAATGCCACAAAAATAAACAAATAAACAAACAAACAAGCAAACAAATAAATAAATAATTCTTGGTATGTACCAGGCACTATACCAATAATTGTTGTTGTTGTTGTTGTTGTTGTTGTTGTTGTTGTTGTTGTTGTTAGGTGCCGTCTAGTCGGTATCCGACTCATAGCGACCCTCATAGGGTTTTCAATGGCTGACTGCTTTGGGATTGCCTTGGGAGTGGATTGCCAGGTCCTTCTCCCAATACCAATAATTATAAATTAAAAAATGAATTGAAAGAAGTGAGGACACTCCTCATTAAGCTTGCATTTGTAGTTATCAGTTTACCATGTTGGTCTTTATTATGTTATGTAAATTATGTCAGGTGGTGATTACTGACTTGGGGGAATATACCACAAGGGTTATGTGGCAATGGTAGGAACAGGGTTGCATTTCTAGATGGTGTGGTTTGGGAAGGGCATGCATGATTGAATAAAGGTACAGCCAAGGTCTGAGAGAGGTAGTACAGTGAGCCAGGCAGATTGCTACAAGAGAATTTCTGGTAGAAGTGGAGGAAGCATGTTGATACTGAGCAGGAATGCAGGCTTAGCAGGAGTTGATCATGTGAGCAGAGTGAATAATAGGAGATAAGCTGACGGTAAATAGGGGCTAGATCTTATAAAGCATTTTAGGCCAATATAAGAATTATTTGGAAATATTAAGGGGTCAGTAAGGAGAAAATGAGGAGATCTTAACATGCCAGGAGCCAAGAGAGGAGAGAGCTTCCTAGAGAATTTTAATAGTACTCGGTACTGTAACATCATAACAAAAATATTATTTGTTAATTACCTTTGAGTCCTCTGAGTAGTTCCCATGTTTGTTTTATTCTCCATTGTTTCTGTTTCAACTGGCCAGGGTCTGACACACAGAGACTCTAATGAATAGGTATTTTTAAATAGCCAAGTACATTTTTTTTCATTTAATGATCATTATTCTTCAAAATCCTTATGTTTTGTAGAAGAGAAAGAGAAGACTAAGAGAGGAAAGGGATTCCAATAGGCATCCTCAGATTTTCAGAGCCTATGTGAAGTGGTATTTTTGTTGATAATGCAACACAAAATTATCAGAGTAAATGTCTGAAATCTGGGATTTTCCCTTCCTCCTCGGACATCAGAAAAATCTGAACCTTACCTGCTGCTCATTTCTGGCTGTGAACACATCTCTTGATGCCAGTTTTGCCTCCCCACTCTCAGATGTCACCAGCTCCCCTGCTGAATTCTCATCTTGTCAGCCATACCCTAGCTTGGCCATCAAATGGCCAGGGTAAACAAACAAGAAATTATCACTTGGAACAAAGATCTGATTATCTCAGCAGCAATTGCTATGAAAACAGAACACAGGAAAGGGCAGCTGCCTGCTTCGCTGCTTTCATTCCAAGCTCTGATTGTTATGGAATGAGGTGGCCTTTCCACCTGGCATTGGATCCTAGGGGCCAGGTGGTGCCAGGTGGCATGGGCTGTGGGGAAGAAGACGGAACATCTGTGACCCACCCATTTCAGCTCTGATGAGTATGTGCAAGTCTCCAGGGTGCCTTAACATGGAAAAAATAAAAATAGAAGAAAGAAAGATCCAAGGGATCTGGTTTCAGATCCTTCCCGACAACACATATGCTGGTGGTCTTAAGCAAGGTATTTTGCCTCTTTGAAATATTTCTTCTGCGGTGAATGTCATTAATAATGCTTTGCTCACAACATTGTTTTGATACTTAAGGAAAGAGTACATAGAAATAACTTGGGTTCAAAAAATAACACAAAATGATAGTTGACTGTAATGAGCATTGGAACTTATATGGCCAGCTTATTAGTTCTACATTAGAATTTTTGGGGAAAAGCATACTCAATTGATAAAATATTATGAACATTTCAAAATCACTATCCAGAGAAAACTTTCTGTGCCTGAGGTCAAAATTCTGGCATTACAGGTGAAACAGTATTGTTTCTGCTTCTATGCTATTCATAGGATTTTCAATGTCAGATTGTTTTTGGGGAGTGGGTTACTAGGTCCTTCTCCTAAGCCTACAGAACCTGGCTTTCCCAGGTGGTCTCCCATACAATTACTAACCAGGCCCAATCCTGTTTAGCTTCTGAGATCTGAGGGGATCGAAGGAGGCTACAGTGGTGCAGCAGCCACTGTTAAGTTAGATTGACCAAAATAGTTAACTGTGGTAAAGGTGCAAGGTTTTATGGGTGAGAGAATGTGAGATGAGTGTTAGAAATAATATAATTTTTAAAAAATTAAAGTGAAAAAAATTTTTGCCTGGATTTATGAAGAAGACAAAATGGACATTTGACTAGTAAAGGTTTCAGAAACAATGGTTCTGCATCTCTGAGGATAGACAAGGAATAAAGAGAAAATGTAAGATGAAAAAAAGATGTTTACAAAGCCACTTGGAGAGTGCACTTACTGGGTTATTAAAGGCAAAACCAATGCTAATCCGAAAGGATCTTCGTGGAAAATTTGGGAAAAAAATTTCCTTACATCACACTCTTCATTGCTGCTCACCAAAGAGTTTGATGGACATGTAGTTTGGTTGCATCTATGTTGTGACAGTTGCTTCTGGAGACTTACATAGCTCAATTTGTACAGCTATGTGTTTCAGCTCTTAGAAACACAAAGCAGAAATTTGTAAATTTTATTACATGAGATTTGATCTAGAAATATGGTGAATGTCCAAATTTAAAATAATGTATTGCAGTAAAAGGCACATTGCCAATAATCTCTCTCAAAATACTCATCCTGGCATCAAACACACTTACCCAATTCTTTCCACTTTCTGAAGCAGTTCTGGAAGTCCTCTTTCCTGAGTACCCTTAGTTGTGTTATTGTGGCTGACTCACCCTGAACCGATTTGAAATGCATACATTTCATGGTGACTTTGGGGAAAAGCCAGAGGTCATATGGGGCCAGACCTGGAGAAAAAAAAAAAAAAGAAGAAGAAACTGAATGAGAACACACCATAATATTTTTATTTGACAGGGATTGTCGTATCAGAAGTGATGTGTGACATAGAGTGTTGTCATGATATAGCATAAAATTAAGGACACTCAGTGGAAGAAGAACTGCTTCAGAAAGTGACATTGATAATAAGATAATATGTCTGATGCCAGTGGAGGTATCTTCAGGTGAATTAATGGCAATATCTTCTATTGTAATAATTTAATTTAAACTTGCACCTTTTTTTTAATCACATCATGTATTTGTTAACCAAATGCTTGGAAAGAAGGGGACATTTTCTGTAGTTAGTGCTTTTCTCTTAGTCTTCACTATCCAGTAACTCTTGTTTGTGTGACAATTATATAAATTTATTATACTTGAACATCAAGCAATAAATAAGAAGAAAAAAAGGAGGGTATTTTATGAAACAGATACTGGGTGCCTGACATTATACTAACCATTTTAGATATATATTTTTTTCATTTCACCTTGCATGATACTTTATATCTTTTTAGGGAAAGTTGAAGGTGGCCTGAGTCAAACATCAGCTCTTTATGTTCTATAGATAGGAGGGTTTCAGGCCACCTTCCTGACTCGTAGGTCATAATGTGGACTTTAGAGTCCAATGTGCTCACATTTCAAGAGGATGTAAGCCCTTTGAGTCACATGTGTCACCAAAAGTTATAGAAGCCCTCCCTTCTGACCCTGAACTCAATTACTGTGTGGCACCAACAAATTTGCTTTAATGTCCTGGCTCTCTGGCTATCACTCAGGGATGCTCTGATTAGCTACATGCTCAGGGATGACAAATGGGATGCACGCGCTATTTCTATTTTTGTGGAGATGCTGCTCTGTGATTAGATTCCGGAAGGAGGGTGAATCTGTGGTGAAGCCTGAGAAACCTCTCCCCAACCCTTTGGCACATAAAATAAAATTTAAATGTTGTCAGTGTTTTGAGGACATCTATTCTGGGTATGGGCCACTCCTGCTTTACAAATGCTATTTTAAACTTTCCTCTGTAGCCAGAAAACTGTGACAAATATATCATTTCCTTGTGGTTAGTCATCCTCCTATGAGTCCACCTGTCTCCCTGGGCCATATGTGGAGAACAAAGGAAGACTCATACCTGGTCCACACATAGGGATGCTCCTCCAAGACCCTGCCACATGTGATGCAGATGGAAGTACTAGATCTAGGGCAGGGTATGGATAGAAAGAAAGAAGGAGGAGAATATGGGGGAAAGACAGAGATGAAGATACAGACACAGGTAGAGATGGAGGTTAGTGAAGGAAGAAAAGAGAATAAAAGGGAATAAAAAATAAGAAATGATGATAGCTATTTGATAGAGAGAAGGCTAGAAAGATGACATAAAGGGAAGAATGAAGAGAAATAAAAGGAAAATAAAATGGATAAGAGAAAACTTAAAAGAGAAGTAAAGGAGTCATAATACAGTTGTTGTTAGATGTTGTCAAGTCAGGTCTGACTTGTAGCGACCCTATGTGAACAACAGAACAAAATAATCTCCAACACTGTGCCAGGCACACAATCTTTTTGATGTTTAAACCCATCATTGTAGCCACTGTGTCAATCCATCTATTTGAGGGTCTTCCATTTTTTCACTGACCCACCACTCTCCCAAACACCAGTCATAATATTGTTGTTGTTGTTGTTGTTAGGTGCCGTCGAGTCAGTATCCGACTCATAGCGACCCTCTGTACAACAGGGGAAACACTATTGTCAGTGCTTCTCTGCTGTTCATAGGGTTTTCAATGGCAGGTTGATTTTTGGGAGGGGGTTGCCAGGTCCTTCTCCCAAGCCTACAGCTTCTGGTGTTCCCAGGCAGCCTCCCATCCAGGTACTAACCAGGCCCGACCCTGCTTAGCTTCTGAGATCTGATGGGATCAGATGCCACAGGGCTATTGCTGCAGTCATAATATAGTGAGATTTAAATGTAAGACAGTAAAAAGAGGAAGAGAAGGGAGAGATTGAAAGAGAGTGAGAGAAATAGAAAGAATAGTAAGTGAATGGGAAGATGTAGAGGTTCAAAGGTTGGGGTGGTTATATAATTTAATCATCCAAATTGTAAGAGAGAGTTGGGAAAAATTAACTAGGACACTCAACCAATCAATGGAAACAAACATGCCCTGGGGAAATTGGGATGTGTGGTCAGTGTCCAAAGCACGTCTTTAATTTCTGATCAACTTAATTTTCACTTTTCATGTACAACTTGTTCTCAGCTGAGACTATCTCTACGTGTGCTTTGAGACAAAGAGATGGTAGGGTAGGGTAAATGTACAGTGTAAGATGTTTATGGGAGCAAAGGAGAAGGGTGAACTGGAGGCCACACATTGTTTTCCAGGAATTAAAGCCAGTAAGTCTAGCAAAGTTATTTGACAGAAAACCATTTTGTTATCTCTACTATAGCCAGTTATTTCCACAGTTTGTCATTATGTCTTAGAACAACATTCTAAGTTAGGCATTATTATAAAAATTTAGATACTGATGGGGAAAATATATATGAACAACTGGTAGGTACATTAGAATAAGCTAAGGTAGGTCCAGTGCTACAATGAGTCCTTATTCTGTCACCAAAATGTGTCTGTAATACACAACCATTTCTATTTCTAATTCCACTCTCTTTTTCTCCTATACATCATTTCTGCTGCCCAGCCCTTTTCTTTATGCCCTCCTGTCTTGCTGTATGCACTTCAGAGGAAGAGCCTGACAATGTTTCTCTTTGCTTTAAAAATCCTCCATCACAGGCACGTACAAGTCCAATTATCACTTAAATATCCTATTCCACAGACACTTCACTATCTGCCTTCTACTGATGTCACCTGTTATTAGCCATTTCCTTTTACCTACCATACTAAACTTTAGCCCATTTGGTGTATTAACTTCAGCCCATTATTATTTATTTCTTATTTGCCTTATCTTCCTTTCTTGAAAGTAGGGTCTATTTCTGATTTTTAAAAAGCATTTCATTACACTGAAGACTGGCACTATTATAGGCATATAATAGGGCCTTAATTTTTTTTTTTTGTATAAATGAATGAAGTAATGAACTCAGGCTCTCAATGTAAGAGGACTCAATTCCAGTTAAAGAAAAACTGAGCCAATACTTATTATCCAGCAGCAATATGTAGCAGACACAAGCTCATCTCCCAAGCAGGCCTTTTCAAAGACTGACTATCATTTCTGCATAAGAGGTAAAATATGTTAAGAATGAGCTGCAAAGTGGAGTCCACAAAGTCATTCATGACTGCTTGAGAGAAGGGAACAGGATTTTCACCTATTCATGTTCAGAGCCCTGCAGAGCATGTAATGAAGCCCAACACCCAGGAGTAACAGAACTTAGCAGATATAGACTGAATATATTAATTCCCTGAACACTTTGTCATTATATGCCAGTCTAAAGTCAGGAAAGTTATATGTCAGGGGTGTATCCCTTCATCATACCTCTTCAATCTCTATGCTGAGCAAATAATCCAAGAAGCTGGACTTTATGAAGAAGTACATGGCATCATGGTAAAACTCATTAACTACTTGCATAATGCAGATGACACCACTTTGTTGGCTGAAAGTGAGTAGGATTTAAAACATTTAATGATAAAGATTAAAGAACACAACTTCCAGTATGGATTGTGCCTCAACATCAGCAAAACAAAAATACTTGTAACTGGGTCAGTATCCAATTTCATGATAAATGGAGAAAAGATTGAGGTTGTCCAAGATTTTGTTTTATGTGGTTCTACAATCAACATGCATGGAAGCAGCAGTCAAGAAATCAAACGATGCATTGCACTGGCAAAACCTGTTGCGAAAGAACTGTGTAAAGTGTTAAAAAGTAATGATGTCACTTTGAAGATGAAGATGTGCCTAACTCAAACTATGATTATTTTCAGGAGCATCATATGCTTGTGAAACCTGGACATTGAATAAGGGAGAGAAGAGAATTGATGCTTTGGAATTATGGTGCTGGGGACAAATATTGACTATACCATGGACTGCCAAAAGAACCAACAGATATATTCTAGAAATGCAAAAGCATGCTTCTTGAAAGTAAGGATGGCTAGACTACATCTTATGAATTTTGGGCATGTGGTCTGGAGAAACCAATCTCTGGAGAAGGATATCACGTTTGGGAGAGTGATGGCACAATGAAAAAGAAGACCCTCAACTAGATGGATTGACACAGTGATTACAACAATGGGCTTAAACATAAAAAAGAACATGTGGCTTGCACAGTGTGGGGGACTGTTCCATTCTGTTGTAGATAGGGTCACTATAAGTCAGACCCAGCTGGATGGCACCTAACCACAACAGACTGAGTTCTGGATCAGATAATATAGTCATGTAATTTTTTCATGTAATTATTTAATAATCTATTTAAGCAAAATTTTACCAGAAACTGGGATATATAAAGCAGGCCAAAGAGGTACTACTGTGTTTGAGAGGAGGGATAAAAGCAGAGGTCTGACCACCAGGCGTCATCTTTACTTCTTGAATTTATGGAGGTAATTAGTTGGTCAAAGTCTGAAAACAGTTAATAAGAAATCAGAGGAGTAGAGTATCAATTTTCAGACATGGCTGCTAATCTAGGGCCTGAAACACATCAACCCTGATGTCAACATTGGAATGTAACTAAAATCCATGGACAAGGTACTTATCTTTCTTCTGGTCTATGTATGTATATATGTATGTGTATGTATGTATGTATCTATCTGTCTATCTGTCATTATGTTTCATAATCTGTGGAAAGAGTTTTATAACCCCTTTCATTTCTAACTTGATGAAATGGATATTTCAATCCATTGTTTTCTAAAATAATGGATTAGTGGAGGTATTCCAGATTAGTCCCTGCTTGTGAAGTTATGAAAATGATTCTTGAATCTGTGTATTCTATATGTATCAAGTTCCTAAGTTGTAAATAGAATAATCATAGCTGTCAAAATGTTTGAAACACTTTTGTATGTTGTTTTGTTGTTAGGTGCCATCAAGTTCCATCCAACTCATAATGACTCTATCCACAACAGAATGAAACACTCCAACACTATGACATACGCTGCACTATATTAGTGCTTCTCTGCTGTTCATAGGGGTATCAATGGCTGATTGTTTTCAGCATTGTTTCAAGGGTGGGCTGCCAGGTCTTTCTCCCATTTGTGCAGTGCTGGGGATTGAATCCACAGCCTCAGAGAGTGCAGAGGAGCATTTTCCTAACTGAGCTAAATTCCATCCCTGGAAAAAAAATAATGTATAAATGAATGTGTCCAAAATGGCCAAGGAATAGAATGAGTTCTGATGAGCTCTAATGTTTTACAAGGATATTTCACCTGATTCTCAATTTTTTCAGCTATCAATTGATATAAAATAAAGAATGGAGTATATGTGTGTATATATGTATTTGTATATATGTAAATGGTACTAAATTCTAATAATATATAATGAGGTACAATTAGGTAATATTGAATAACAAGCTATAATAAAACATAATGGTTTATGACAGCAATAATCTCTCTTTTGTTTTCTGCCTTATGAGATTGTGGGTCATCTAGGTGATTGTGTACAGCAAAACTGACCAACAAGGTTCTTCCTATGACTGCACCTCATCTGGAAATGCTTCAACTCAGCTCAGACAGTCAGAATAATATGGTTCTCCCATCTATGTCTCATCGTCCAGCAAGCAACGAGTAGAATTTTTCATGGAAAGGAGATGAGATCAAAAAGGAAAAGAGAAAAAGTGGAGCCATGTAGCCACTTTTCCAAGTTACTGCATCAAGCCATCTTGACCAAAGCAAGAAGTGCATATTCTAGGGGTAAACAAAGACCATATATGTGTCTTTTGGGTAAGAAAAATCTCAAAGTTAAAAAGCAAAGGGTAAGAAATAGGCCTTTAATACACTCAGTATAAGTGAGGAGACTTGGCACATGCTTGTAATCCCAGCTATTTGGGAAGCTGAAGTGGGAGAACTGCAAGTTTGAGGCCCAAGGAAGCCTGTGCAATATAGCCAAAAGGTAAAATACAACCAGATCAGAATGAATGGGGGAAAGATCAGGGAATGGGAGTAGCTATTGGGAAAGGCAAGGGGAAATAATGTAGAGGGATAAAAAGAGAAAGGAAAATCTCAAAAGTATACAATGTAATTATAGGAATATATGGAAAATGAGGGGAAAGAAAAAAATCCATAAGAATATAACCTATGATTACATACAATTTTTATTACATATTAATTAAAACTCTCAGTTTTTTCTTTTCTTCTCCTTTTTTGTTTATACCCTTTTGTAAAATATGTAACATTGATGAACGTGTAATTAAAAGTGATTTAACAGTTGCATAATGAATACAACAATTGACTTATTACTCTGTATCCAACATTTATTTTTTAAATTATCTGTTATTTGAACCACTCTTGAAATCAATATGGAAATACTTCAGAAAACTAAAAATAGAACTGTCATATGACCCAGATATACCACTCCTGGGAATAATCCCAAAGGGATACAAGTCGTCATACCACAGAGATATCTGCATCTCCATATTCAATGCAACACTCTTCATAATTTCAAGAATATGAAACCCACTAAGGTGCCCATCAACAGAAGAATGAATAAGAAATGTGGTACATATACACAATAGAATATTACTGAGCAATAAAACATAATGAAATAATATCATTTGCAGCAAAATGGATGAAACTGGAGAATATCATCTTAAGTGAATGAACACAGGCTCAAAAAGAGAAATATCCTATGTTCTCACTCATATGTGGAACAAAATCTTACTTAAAGGAAGAAAAAAACTATACATAAGCAGATATATAAAAAAGAACAATTAAACTTAGCTAAGAAGGGAAAATATAAGCAGGGTAGAAAGAAGGAGGAAGGGGACTAGCAAAGGGAAGCTAAGGTTGTGGAAAATGGGAAAGGGAGGGGAAACAAAACAATGTAAAAGATTAAAGGGGAAGAAGGTAATCTCAATGTAAATGATGTAACTTCATGAGTACATGGGAAAAGTAGGGGACTATAACCCATAAATGCATATGTTTTACTACATATTAATCAAAATGTTCCATAAACTTTGTAAATTGATGAAAATGTAACCCAATGTGATGTAATGGTTGCACAATGGAAAAAGCAGGTGCTGTATTACTCTGTACCTCACCAATATTTATCAATAAAGAGAAAAAAGAAAAATATAGTTCTTAAAAATACTATGAGTAAAATGTGCTGAATAACAACAATAAAAATATCTAAGAATAAAAAGAAAATGTGCTTCTTCATTTTCCACATATGCAGTTAGATTGTTAGCATATTCTTTAACCTGTGCGTAAACCAACCACTGCCCACAGTCTAACTTCATTGCACTCACTTCCTTTTCTGTCCTCTAACCACACAGTCATCTTGGACACTCAGTTATGATCTCTATTCATTTTTGCATCCAGTCCTGAAGACATCTTACCCCCTTTGCTTACTGTTCTTCCTTCTTTTATTCTTTTTACTATTTTGCCTGAATTATTCCTACTCATATTTTATATCTCAGATTTAATATCACTTCCCTGAAGGAATGTTCCATGACAATACAGCCTAAGATAAGCCTCTCTGCTGCATACTTTTATATTTCTCTATTGTAGAACTATCATAATGACAAAGACATAATTGAATTTTAGATGCTAATCTCTCTCTTCCAATAACAGGGAAGTCCCATGGGAAAAATTGCCACATCTCCTTGTGTCCACTCCTATCAGCATGTGGGAGGTTCTCAAGAAATATTGATGAAATAAACAAATGAATAAATAAATAAATGATGAAACCATCATCTACAGTAATTTAACAACTCATCTCAAATAAAATGTTCACCAATGGAAGACACTGCACGTGAATCAGTTTTTAAAAATTCATGTCTAGTGTATATATTTGAATAAGTATATTAACCCCAAGCACAATACTCAACTCTGCATATTAGTTTATGATTTGATAGAATAAAAAGTGAAAATAGAAAGGAAGGAAAATTCACAAAATTCACTTGGCCTCTGTAGGAGGGAAGGCTGAGGGAAGGAAGGAAGTGAAGAAAAGAAAGGAAAGGAAAGGAATGGAGAGCAGAGGAGAGGAGAGGAGAGGAAAGGAGGAGGAGGAGGAGGACACAGAGGGAGGAAGGAAAGAAGGAAGGAGAAAGAACAGAGAAAGGGAGTAAGGGATAGAAGAGGGAGAAAAGGAAAGAAAAGAAGAAAGGGAAAGAAAGGAAAAAAGAAGAGAAGTTTAGGGAAGGGAAGGGAAGGAAAGGAAAGAAAAAACGAAAAGTAGGTAGATTAGACATATGTCTAGGCATAGAAGGAATTATATACAAGAAACAACTCATGAGTTTTCCCTTAATGGTATTTTAACGTGTGACTAATACTGGTAAAACCTCTACTTGGTAGGAAATATACGAGTGGGATCAGCTGGAATGAAGAGTGTTAATGACCACTAATATTTTACAAGGATTTTTCAACAAAAGACACTTTGGTTTCTTTGGTGAAAGTTATCCAATTGCAACAATAATAAAGCAAAACTCACCAAACTTTATTTAAGCTATTCTTTATTTGTCAAATATCTGTCAAGTGTCACACCAAGTATTTTTCAACAAACTAATGTTCAGTAGTTTTATGATCTAAAATTTATAGGAGGGAGAAATTAAGGCATGGATAATTTACAAATAAGTGGAGAAATACACCTCCATTGCCCTCATGTCTAAAAATTATTATCCATTGATAGTGAAGCTATACAGAGAATGCACATTCATACACTGGTGAGGAAGTAGAATTGTCTACCACCATTTGTTGGGTAAGTTTGGCAGTGGAGATTGATATTTTAAATGTACATATCCTTGGCTCAACAAATACACTTCTGTAATCTGTCAGCCACATACCCACAATATAGTATTCAACAAAAGCAACCATAGCAGCAGCAACAGCACACCTTAAAGGTTCTTCAATTAAAACATGGTTAAAAATTATGTCCATTATAATTATTTTCTGTTGTTGTTGTTGTTAGGTGCAGTCTAGTAGGTGTCGGACTCATAGCGACCCTGAGTACAACAGGCAAAACACTATTGTCAGTGCTTCTCTGCTGCTCATAGGGTTTTCAATGGTGGATTGAATTTTGGGAGTGGGTTGCCAGGTCTGTCTCCCAAACCTATAGCACCTGGTGTTCCCAGGTGGTCTCCCATCCAAGTACTAACCAGGCTGGACTCTGTTTAGCTTCCGAAATCTGATAGGATTGCATGCCACAGGGCTACAGCTGCAGGCAAACATTTCCTACACATGCAGTAATAGATTAGTAATCTGCTGACTTAAAATAACAGGATCAATTGCTTCACAGTTTTTGAGTTTAGAAATCCCAAATCAAGGTGTTATCGAAGCTATGATCTCTCTGTACTCAGAATATTTCTTAGCTTCTTCCAGCTTCTGGTGGTTGCTGGTAATCGTTGGCTTACAAATACATCACTCCATGATGTTCTCCCTGTGTGTTTTACTGCTCAAGTAGTGTCTTATAAGAATAGTAGTTATTGGATTAAAGAACATTGTGATCTAGTATGACTTCCTTTTAACTAATTACATCTACAAAAACTATTTCATATTTGGAAATTTGGAAGGACATTCATTTTGGCGAGATATCATTCAACCCAGTACCTCTATGCTACAATAGTTCATTGTACAATTGTGGAGTTCCTCTTGGCGGATACTATGAAAAGTCCTTATATAAATTCTCAAATAATCTTCACAACACTATTATTTATTTTTGCTGTTGACATATGAAGAAACTGAAGCTTGTACAAGAAATCAATTATTCAAGACAGTAAGGTAGCAAGTAGCAGAGATGTGTCAAACCTGCATTTGCTTGAATGCTGCACACACACTCTTAACCACGCAATCATTCAGAATTAATAGAAGTTATTTTGTTAGATCTAGAAATCAAAGCTATTTGCAATACAATATGTGTAGTGTGATGGCATTTCTGTTTATAAGACATATCTATAGTTATATGATGGAAATATATTAAATTATAATATTAAATTATAAAATATAGAAATATTTGATACATAGAAACGCATGGGTGTTTGTCAAACGCCAGAAGGAATGAGTCAGGATGGAATGAGAGGTGACTATGAAAAGTTTTATATACTACTGATTTATCTGTTATTTTTGCAAGCAATGTTTTACTTTCATAATTTCAAAATCATGTAATACAGGAAAGGAAATTCAGGTTTCACCACTCTTAACCATAGTTGCTTGTCTTGACATTAGAGCCTTCAAGTAGAAGTTTAAATAGAATGTAATGTACTTCACAGAAAATTTTTCATAATGCAACAGATGACATGGATCCTTTGAACAAAAGGCATTTTATGTCTTCCTTCACTCACTTGCTCATTAATTGACCAAAATATGTGGTTACCAAGCAGGTTGCAAAGGTGTATGGCTGTAATCCAAGATAGTCAAGAGCCTGAGGAAGAAAGTTCAATATTCTAGGACAGAGGCAATCTGAGCAATTTAATGAGGGGCTCAGGGTACAGCACAGTGGCAGAGCACTTGCTTAGTGTGTGGGAAGTCCTGGTTTTGACCATTCAGTACTGAAAAAAAGTATTTACTTTGTATTCCTTTTAAAGCCTTTTCTAGATCAAATATTGCATGATTATGTTCCATTGTACAGGCATGAAAGTAGGCAAAAAAGGACAGTGGATTAGGAAAAGTTTATGATGTTTATAAGAAAATAGAATGTATTTACTTTAATATTTATGGAACTACATAGTTGTAGAATAACTAAGTGAAAGACAGACAACTTTCTAGTACTTTTCTTTCTGTAGTTTTTTAATATGCTTTTAATGCTTAACACAATTTTCCAGTAGATTTTATTCACTTTTGTATCCTAGAACCCAGCAAAATCCTTGTCTTACAATGACCACTTGACATAAACTAATTATATTAATATTGTATTAATAATAATTACTATTATATTATTATGTTAATATATCTGTTGTTATTAGGTGCTGTCAAGTTGGGGCTGGGGTTTAACTGAGTTGGTAGAGTGCCACTCTGCACTTTCTTAAGGGCTTGGATTCCATACCCAGTACTGCAGAAACAGGAGAAGGACCTGGCAACCCCCTCTCAAAACAGTTTGTCATTCAGGGTTGCTATGAGTCGGACACAGAATATAATATATTATGAAGAATAGAATAATACAGGTTAAATATTTTCAAAATAACAGCATGCTACACCAGAGGCTGAATTCTATGATGTAAAGTGCCCTGAGTCTGCAGCCAGACTCGAGGATTCAGAACCATCTCTGTTTTCCATGAATCATCAAACCCCTTAGAAGTCACATAGTTCCCTGAACCTTACTGTCCCCAGCAGCAATCAGAGTCTTAATCTTTCACCCCAAAAATTTATATATAGAATCAAATGAAATAGTGGATTCTTTGGATTTTCAGAGTCAGAATTTTCTATGAATATGACCAATTATTAATGTTACAAATGCAAAGAAATTCACTCACTCATCATACCTCAGCTATCTTAGAGCAAAATATTAGTATTTGTTGTTATTATTGTGGCTTCGTACCCTTGAGTCGAATCCAACTCATAGTGACCCTCATAGGGTTTTCAATGGCTGATTATTTCAGGATTGCTTTGAGAGTAGATGGCCTGATTCTTCTCCCAATTTTGTGGTGCTGGGGATGGAAATCGGGTACTCAGGAAGTGCAGAACAGCACTATACCAGCTGAGCTAAATTCCAGCTACTTGATTATATTTTATTCATTAAGTCTGCATCTCGCACAAGATGTTGAGCTCTTTGAAAGAAAGAATCTGGATTTTATACATTTTAAAAACACAGGATATAGACAACTGCCAGTTATATGGTAAACATAACTTCAATAGCTCTTAAGATGAACTAAGGACATTCTGATTTATAATAATTATTTGAGTAACTAAGCAGATATATGTTGTTGCTATCACTATCATTGTAACAAAAATAATAAAATCTTTATAAGCAAAGATAAACAAAGAAGACAAATGCCCATCATACCACCTCTCTAGAGACAGTCTGTCTTAGAGTCTTAGGTTATTCTTCCCAGACTCTTCTCTGTGAATGCTTAGAGGTTTGCATAGAAAATTGAGTGTCAGACTGGACTCTTTCAACTATAAAGTGGTATAATATTGGGTTGTTTATATAACACTTTTAAACTTCATTTTCCTTGTCTTCAAAATGGGAGAGTCTGCCTCATGAAGTGATTAGGGGTTGAGGCAATAGCATATTCGATTTAACTAATGAAATGATTGTTTTTACTACATTCTGAGCATCTATGCATGTCAGTGAACATACCACTACAACATTGTATTAAATGATCACAAAATATTCCAATGGAGTTTTATCTAAGTGGAGCTGTAGATCATGTAATATGACCATGTCTACTTCTTTCTGCTGGGATATTTCTCAGCTGGCATTCTTCTCACAGAACTCCTGCTTCCCAATGACTTTTCTCCAGTTCAGACCCCATTTCCCACTGTGTCTCATCATAATGTTCCTTTGCAGTTAACAATCTCTGGGCCAAGAACCTGTGCTCATCAGGCAAATCTATCTGTTGGCTGGGCTCTTGGATTGCCATCATTCTGCTCTGTAAAGCTGATAAGACAGATAACAAAGATTTCTTTGGTCCTTTCAAGTACCTGAGTGTTCCACTTGGGAAAAGAGTATAGGATATGAGAAATTGAATACACCAGTAGCAGCACTAACCTTACATTTTTGTAGGATGGTGTGTTTTGGTAAGTGGAGGCAGTATCCCTTGTATGAGCTGTGAGGAGATTCTACACACACTTACAAGTATGGATTTAAGTGTCAAGAAATAGTTGTTCAACAGAGGAATTGCCACATAAGAGGATAGATTTCATTTCCAAAATTCCAGGATGAATTCTAGTTCTCAAATTAGTACACGAAATCTAGAGCTGATATAGCTCAGTACTATTCTTGACTTTGTAACTTATAGCCTGTGTGATACTGTGAAATCCTTAGCTTCTCTAAGCCCTGACTTCTTCAAATACAATATGATTCTAGTAAGAGTACTTACCCTACTTTTTTATTTTCAGAAATAAGGATAGGCTAGTATTTATGGTGTGATTTTATATTAGTTTTGTTGTTGTTGTTAGGTGCCACTGAGTTGAGTCCAACTCCTAGCAAACCTATATACAACAGCATGAAACACTCTCTGTGCTTCTCGGCTAGTCATAGGGTTTTCAATGACTGATGGTTTCAGGATTGCTTTGGGAATGGATTACCACATCCTTCTCCCTTTTATATTAGTGGATTCGATATAGCAGTTTTCTTATATTGGCAACATATTGATTTTGGGCCGGTGGTCATTACTTGCCCACTCCCTCTAACAATGAGTCTATGTAGTTTGGGTGGTTCAACTTTCTTCTTTTTCATGAGTTGAAGCATGACCCAGTCACACTCAGTCAGTGTATTCTGCCTTCTGTGCTACTGTAATTGAGGTCCAACAAACTGATTTTGGATCACCTTATCTCAGGAGAGCTATTGAAGCCATTATAGAAAAGAGGTTTTCTTTTCACTGGAGTTGCTTCTAATAGTAGTGTTTGAGCCTGTAGCCGTTATGAGCATAACCTATATGGGCCAAACCTGGAGTAATACCAACACAGAGAAAAATAATGTTAAGAGATGCATATGACATTGTTAGAGCCTCTGGTTCAAAATGCAAAATACAACAGAACAAAACAAACAAACAAACAAACAAAACCTGTCAATTACACAAACGAATAGTATCCTTTTTATTTTTGAATAAAAGCAAAAGTGAGTTAGTATTTTTTATCACTTAAGTGAATCCAGACTGACAGAGACATTGTCATGCTTTCTATTATAAAGAAAATCAGTCTAAAAGAGATTAGGTTAGAAGCTGGATGTATTGCACAGCTATAATCCCAGCAATGGGGAGGCTGAGTAGGAGGACCACCGTGAGTTCGAGGACAGCTTGGTATACATAATGGGACCCTGTGTCAAAAAAAAATAATAATAAAATAAAATAAAAATATAAAATAAAAAATTCTGTTAGCTGCCCAGTTCTTACAGCTAGAATATGGTACATGATTTTGAAAACCTAGCGTCATGGATTTAAGCCTACTTCTACTACTTACGATTAGTTCTATTTTTCATTAGCTGTGGTTCCATGGCCAAGGTGCTTATATTCTCTGAGCTGCAGTTTCTTTCTCTATAAAGTGAGGATCATGGTTCCTACCTCATAGGCTTATTGTCTGATATATATTCCTTAGAACCTGGAAGCATTAAGTGATTGTTAATGCTAATGTTTGGATTTTGAATGTTTCCTAGATCTCCCTATGTATGGCACTCTTGGGAGGTGAGAGAGTCTTTAAAGGGTAGAAGCCAATGGAAAGAAATTGGGTCATTGAGAGTTGTCTTTGAAGGGGCTCTTGGGATCCTTGCTAAGTCTCTGTCTCTTTTATTTCCAACTTGCCATGAGGCCAGTAGCTTTGTTCTGCCACATGCTCCTTGCTGTGATATACTGCCTTTGCTACAGGTCCAAAAGCAATGGAGCCAACCAACCATGCACTGAATGCCTTGAAATCATGAGCCAAAACATAACTATCTATAATAACAGCAATGGGTCATACATGTTGAGTATCCTTTATTCAAAATTCTTGGGCCAGATACACTGTGGTGCATGCCTATAATTCCAGTGACTCAGGTGGCTGGGTCAAGAGGACCCTGAGTTCAAGGCCAGAGGCACCCTGCACAATTTAGTGAGACCATGTTCAAAATAAAAAGAGGGATTGGGGTACCACTCAATTGTAGAGCACTTGCCTAGCATATGTGAGCCCCTAGGTCCAATCTATAGTATTGTTAAATTAAACATTAACAACAAAAAACTTGGAACCAGAAGTGTTTCAGATCCAAATGTTTTTGAATTTTGGAATTCACATACATAATGAGATATCTTAGGAATGGGACTCAAGTCTAACAAGAAATTCATTCATGTTTCAAATACATTGCATCCATAATAACCTGAAGAAAATTTTGTGTAATATTTTTACTAAATCTGCATTTTGACTATGACCCATTATTTGAAGTCAAGTGCAAATTTGTCCACTTGTGGCATCACAGTGGTACTTAAAAAGATCCAGATTTTGAAGAATTTCAGAGTTTTGAATTTTTAGACTAGGGATATTCAACTTATACAACAAAACTATTATGTAATTATGATTACTATTACTTAGGATCCAAATATATAGCTCTGATTTCTAATCTTGTATTTTTCCCACTGTGACAAAAGGCAAAAAGGGTATGAATTATTGAGTTCCAATGGAAGGAGGAATGGAGAATCTAAAGCCTGAGTGACAAGGCTCACATTGCTATATTCAGTCCTAAGATTCTGGGAATCATAAGTAGGTGGTAACAGTGAGAACATAAGGAAGCAAGGGAGAGCTGTCCAAGGCCTTCGTTGCTTAACTGGTTATCTTGCAGCCATTTGGAAACACTGTCATAAATTTCCCTGGGCTTCAGCACCACTGTCCTGACCACATCCCTTGAGAGCTCACCTACTCCTCACTTAGGTGAATTCCTCTGAGGGCAGAGTGGCAGCATGGAATGGCACATTTACCACCTTAAATCACCAGTTTTCTGCTCCAGGCCAGCTGCTCGCCTGTTTCAGAAGCAGCTTGGGACACTGCATCACTGTCTCTGAACAGCTTGGGGACGATGGATGGCACAGACCCCTGCAGCTGCCAGGATCCATATTTGTTTCTCCTTGGTGGAAACTGGGTCCTTCTGGTGACATCTCATTCCTTAGGAAAAAATGATCCACTCTGACAGTAATTCCATTCAAAAAGTGGGGAGACCTCCAAGTGTTCACAAACCCCTGTCCTCACTTCCAATCTGAAAATAAAACCCAGGATTTATTATAATTAGTGTAATTAGTGGTTAGGAGCCTGGGGTCTGAAGCTAGACAGAGCTAAGTTTAAATCCCACCTCTGCTTGCTGCTTACTATTCTGGTGACCTTGGATAAATGTGTTAACTATCCATGCTTAGATCCCCTGCTATCTACTTCTCAAGATGTATAACTTTACCTCAGTAACTGTGCAGAGTAAGAAAAGCCCAAAGTCTGTGGGCCAAAACACATCACTTCTTCTCATAATCAGAGAGGTTTTGCTGATTGAGAATGGACTAGGCTTGGAAGTTCTTTGAGCTAAGGCATTGGAGCAGCTTGGCTCAGTACCAGTTTTCTCATCTTCCTTGGATCAACAGATTGACTTGGACTTATTTTTCCTCTGAGATTTCAAAGGCAAATGAGATCATGTGAAAGCACATGAAGCTTCTTTAGGGCAAGGTTTGGAACTGTACATTATTACAACAGCCCTACATCATTGGCCAAAGAAAATCAAATGTTTGATCCTTGAAGTCAGGAATGGGTGAGGGAAATTTCACCCAGGATGAGGTTATCACAAGAATGGGAATGGAGGGGAGAGGTAAAGAATTGGCCAACAAAACTCCAATTGTTTAGAGAATGAGGAGAGGTATGCATGTAAAGTTCTTGAAAAACTACTTGACAAGTAGTAAGGTATATATTGTGGCTATTGTTAGGTGCTATTGAGTCTGGTCTGACTCATAGTGACCCTATGTACCACAAAAGAAAACACTCCCCAACAATGTAACATACCTGCCACTATGTCAGTGTGTCTCTGCTGTTCATAGGGTTTTCAATGACTGATTGTTTCAAGAGTAGCTACCAGGTCCTTCTCCCATTTTATGTGGTGCTGGGGATTGAATCCAGGGTCTCAAAGAGTGCAGAGCAGCACTCTATCAACTGAGCTAAACTCCAGTCCCAAGATACATATGTTGTTGTTGTTAAGTACCATCAAGTCAGTGTCCAGCTCATAACGACCATACATACAACAGACAAAACACTATTTTGCTTCTCTGCTATTCATAGGGTTTTTAATGGCTCATTGTTTTTGGGGAGTAGGTTGCCATGTCCTTCTGGTGTTCTCGGCAGTCTCCCATCCAAGTAATTACCAGGCCCAACCCTGCTTAGATTCTGAGATCTGATGGGATTGGACCCCACAGGGGTATGGCTGCAGGCCCCGAGATACATATAGATGGTGCCTAATAATTTTTTGTCTAATTTACTAATCAGTTAACTCTGTACTATAAACTCTGTGCTGGTCACATGACTTCCTGCAATTAAATCTCTTCCTTGCCCTTCCCTTTCTTTCTTCTGAATCATAAGGAGCCCTTATTCTTTGACCTTTTGATAGATTGTTGTGGTTGTTGTTGTTAGGTGCTATGGATTCAAGTCTGATTCTTAACAACCCTATGTTCAACAGAATGAAACACTTCTTGACAATGTGCCTTGCTGGGTACTGTATCAGTGTTTCTCTGCTGTTTTTGAAACAATGGCTGATTGTTTCAGGTGGGCACTGCTAGGTCCTTCTCCCATTTTGTTAGATTAGTGAAAGAGAATTAATGGACAGCTGGAGAGCAGAAAATTGAGGAATTTGGAGTATATTTTCCTGTTTCACTCTCTGATGTGGTTAGCTTACATATTCTCTTCACCCTGTCTATTGCTCTAGCTACCAATGGCCTGACCCAAAATCATTCCAACTCTGCACGCTGGCAACTTCACATCTTCTCTTTATGTCTACCCCCTTAGGGAAGAAAGTGGCTTCTTTATCCTGGAACCCTTAGATTGACTCAGATTCTCCTATTGGCTTCTTGTCATTATTTTCCTTCATCTGTTTGATCAGCTAAATTCTCTCTGATTGTAAATCTCAGCATTGTTTCTATTTTCCTGACCAGTCTCTGGCTATATTAGTTTTCTATTGCTGTGTAACAAATTACCACCAACTTAGAGCTTTAGAACAATACCATTTGTTATCACTAAGTTTCTGTTGGTTAAAAATTTAGGTGGACTTGGCTGGATGATCTGCTGCAGATCTGATGAGATTAAAATCAAAGTGTCTGCCGGACATGGCTCTTATCTGGGAGCCTTGAGGAAGAATCTACTTGCAATTCATTCAGGTTGCTGAAATAATTCATTTCCTTGATATTATAGGACTGAGATCTCCATTTCCTTGCTGATGTCTGCTCTATGACCTCAGAGGAGACACATATTGCTTCTCATATGGTCTCCACGTCTGTATTCAAAGCAGTAAGTATACATCAGTTCCTTTTCATGCTTCAAATCTCTTTGACTGCTCTTCTGCTACTACTGAGCAAAAGTTGTGTTTTTAGGGATTGATATAGTAGCATTTGCAGTTACCTAGATAACTTAAGATTATCTTCTTATTTTGAAATCTACTTTATAGAAAAAAATAACATAACAGCCATACTATTGTGGCATCCAATCCTGTCAGATCTCAGAAGCTAAGCAGGTCAGGCCTAGTTAGTACTTGGATAGGAAACCACCTGTCAACACCAGGTCCTGTAGGCTTGGGAGATGGATAGGGCAACCCACTCCCAAAAAACAACCAGCCATTGAAGACCCTACGAACAGCAGAGACACACTGACAATAATGTTTCTTCTGTTGTACATAGGGTGACTATGAGTCAGACACCTAACAACAACAACAACAATGTAATATAAATGCCATAATATAATCATCATAGTAATATGTCATTGTAATTATATAGTCCAAGGAATGTGGCAGAAGAGGATTTCTTTGGATGGTCATAAGAGAAATTCAGCCTATCCTACAGACTAATACAAAGAGGGACTAAATTCTCTTTCTTCCCAATTACATTAGAGTGTACAATACCTATGCCCTGATATTTGTTAGGTTATAATTAGATATTGTGAATTATAGACTAGATAAGCAGATATTACCAGAACACTTTCTGAGCCTTCCTAAGACTCATAAAATCCAGTACATTTTATATATGTATGTGTTTGTGTATTAATCTTGTCAGAGGACTTGAATGATACAACTGGATATGACATTTGGAACTCACATGAATCAGCTTAATAATTAAATTTAAAATTAGGTCTCAAAAGATTTCAGCAAGCTGGAAAAAAATACTTTAAACAATTTTAAAAAGGTTGAATCTAAAGTCTTAAATTTATGTTCCTAAAATATTTTTACACATAAGGAAATAAGACTTACAAGTAGCACATATAAAAAATTAGTTGTCAAGTTCAATATGTATCAGCAATGTAAAATAGCTGCTCTCAAAACTAAAACAATTTTAGACTAAATTAAAGAAGTAGTGTTATGCTTCAGGTAGAGAGAGTTTTGCTTTATGCTTTATGGTAGAAACATGCCAGGTTTTAGGTAGTATGATTTAAAGTGGCCTTAGAAAAATAAATATATCAAGTGGAGAAAATTATGTCATGTGCAGTCTCCAAATCATGCCATATGGGTAAATTTAGTCTGACGTGACTAGTTTCAGGGGGCAAATAAGAAATAGGAGCTTTACCAGGAGATAAACTGACCTGGAGAACTCAGTGTAACAACTATCTCAATGCTGGGGTGGGAGGATATGGGAGAGTAAGTGCTTAATGGTCATAAGTTCCCTTTTAGAGCAGAAAGCTTTAGGAACTAGATAATGGTGAAAGTTATATGTCACTGTGAATGTACTCCACTTTAAAGTGGTTTTAAAAGTTTATGTTCTGTGTATTTTACTACAATAAAATATTAAAAAGTAAAATAATTAAATGGTAAATGGGATATGTGTACTTGGTCACAAAAAAGAAAAGTCTAAGAGCCAGGCCTGGTGGTGCACACCTGTAATCC
>VMDO01006511.1:85190-99768 GCA_007922755.1 Pedetes capensis
AAAAAAAAAAAAAAAAAAAAAAAAAAAAAAAAAAAAAAAAAAAAAAAAAAAAAAAAAAAAAAAAAAAAAAAAAAAAAAAAAAAAAAAAAAAAAAAAAACAATTCTAGCAACTTTAAAGATGCTGCTTAAACCTGACTCTGTATCAAAATCATATGGAAGGACTTGGAAAAATATATACTTGACGGTTTTCACTGGAGATTCCTATTTAGAAAATCTAGGGTGATTCTTAGTAATTCATCTATTTAACAGATATTTATGAGACTTATAATTTGCTTTTGGCACTTTGTTATTCCTGATCTGGAATGTGGACTAACATTTGGAACCATTAACCTCAAAACATAAGTTTCCTATTAATAATGCAGGCATTCAGGCTCTGCACTAGAGACACAATTCGAGATTTAAAAGTGAGCAAGAATATAAGACTTATTATTTCTTGTCCAATTCTCAAGATTATTTGAATTGATTACATTTCAAGAAATCAATTACAGGTTTATTGTGTATCTTCACTTCAATAAGAAATATTCTTCCAATTCTTCTTTGTGCAAATAAGACCTCACCCAAATTGATCTGAGATTTCACCGGCACCAAGCATGCTCATTTTCCAAATATTCTGCTTTAATGCTTAAGTGTCTAATAAGAGATGCTCAAGAGTCAGTACACCATGGTGATTTAGAACATGAGTTAGTGATCACATGGGTACAAATTCTGGTTCTAGCTTTTTCTGTATCTGTAAGCTGGAGCATATTATTAGTTTTTCATCTTCTTGTATTTGGTCAGATCCCTTGAAATAGACCCAGACTCTGAGGTGAGCAAGGAAAGACCTCACTTGAACCTCTGAAAAGTTCTGGAACAAAATGTAGCATTTCCTATCTTAAGGCCAAGGGCTGAGACTTTGTAACCCACAGCTCCAGACACAAATGTTTCTTCTGCAAAGGGGGTGTGGCCTTGGGTGGCTCAGTTCTCTTTGTCCAATGACATTTATTGCGGACAAACTCAGCTAAGAGCCACACAAAACAAATCTGCCAGTAGGTGGGAGAACAGGATTTGAATACTAAAGCAAGAAGAAAGGGATGTGTGTGGTACCATATCATCAAATTTAAACTCTAAGCCTCAGGGTTTTTTGTTTATTTTTTCAGTTTTAAGGTAAAGATAGCAGCATCTATCATATAGCATGATTGTTTGTTTCAATTTGATCATTTATACACAGTGATCACCACAAGGCTTGCCTTACAGCTGTTGCTCAAAATGGTTGTATGTACTTGACAGAATTCTAGGATGAACTCCAATTTTCTTTATCTTTGTAAAGTCTTTGTAAAGTCATGGAAAGTAAAGTCATCTTTGTAAAGACTTTGTAAAGTCATGGAGCCCATGAACATAATGAGAAATTACTCTAGTTATTATGTAACTCTAGTTATTATGTAAAATGGAGATTATCCTGGATGGGCCCAACCTAGACTTCTGGTTGGTTGTAGACAAGGAAGCCAGAGAGATGTGCTTGGCTGGTCTGGAAGAAGGCAGACATCAATATTGTAAGTTGTCTATGGAGAGGCACAGGGCAAAAAGCTAAAGTTGGCTGCTGGGTGTGGTCCCCAGTTGATAGCTGGTCAGAGTTCCAGTCACAAGCAAAGGAATTCTGCTAACACTAAATGAGCATGGAAGAAAAATCACAAAACCCAAGTGATAACCCTGGTTGACACCTTAAGTTCAGCCTTGGGAAGAATTTAGTCAATCTCTATATGGTCGTCAGATCTACAGAAATAGTGAGATAATGAATTTGTTTTGTTTAAAACTACTAAATTTGTCATACATTGGAATGCAGTAACAGAAAACTAATGCAGTTTATTATTATTACTATGTCTATACAATCATGGGGCTGAGATTTAGCTCAGTTGGTAGAGTGCTGTGCTGCAGTCTCTGAGGTCCCGAGTTCAATTCCCAGCACTTGCAAAAATGGGAAAAGGACCTGGCAATCCACTCCCAAGACAATCCGAAACAGTCAGCCACTGAAAACCCTATGAGGGTCTCTATGAGTCGGATATTGACTCGAAGGCACCTAACAACAACAACTACAATCATTATTATTTCACTTCATCATAGACTCTCTGGCAACATTGTGTTTTCAAGGTTGAAGTGGTCCAAACCCCTCTCAGAGTAGATGTTCAAGACAGTGGGGGAAGCATCTGTGACTGAGCTATAAAGTATTATCTTTAAGGAAGCCCCTTTGGTCTTCTATGAAATTTTCTATAACACCATACTAAGTGTAGACAATAGTTGAAGTGAGGTATAACTTAAAACTCTGGTTTCCTAGGAGAATTCTATTTATTCTCATTGTCACAGCACTCCCTTTGAGACATAAGGTATCATGAGTGGAATTACAAATTATTACACCTCAAAGCTGATCTACATTGTCTGGACTCCAGCTATATTAAGGAACATTCCTGCCCTCTCTTTTCAAAAATCCATTGCTTAGCCAGTCCTTACTGAATACTCACCATGTGCCAGATGATGTAGATTTAGCAATGAGCAACACAAGGCTAGTATCACCACACACACACACACACACACACACACACACACACACACACACACACACATATAAATCTCTCATGGAATTTGGTGTTTAATAAGAAATAAAAGACAATTGAACAGCATTATAAAATGCTATAAAATTTATGGTTGAGAGAGTTGGGGCTTTGGAAAATTGAAGAGCTTGATGAAATTTGGTCTTTGGGAACCATTGGTGGCAGCTCAGAGGACGAGTGAGAAAGAGTTGGTCAGATGAAGAAAGCAGAAGAGAGACTTATGGTCTTAGACATGTTCCTAAAAGAAAAATTAAGATGTGTAAGAGTTTAAAACAGGACAGTTATTTCATTGTTTTATATACTCATGACTTTATTTATATTATACCTGACAACTGAAATGCTTCATTCCCAGTTCTGCCTATCAACACCACCTTCCACTTCTTAAATCCTATTTTCTTGTGATTTTATCTTCTAATGGCCGTGAGCACACCTTATCCAAGGTTGTATTTTGACATAACTCATCTTATCTTTTTAATTCAGATACATATATGCACATCTTATAATTGTCTTAGTTGAGACTTTACTGGGAGCCCAGTGAGAATGCTAGTCATGCCTAGAAGGGACTTTTATATGGAGTTAATTTCCACTCATCAGCTAGAAACTCACATGCATGACTTTAGCATATATACATCAGGTGCTTCCCATTTGGTGCAGGTACATGGAGACTACAATATAGAGCAGCATCTCCTCCTTTTTCTCAGGGGCTCCCATTGATGTAGGTGACGTAGGCAAGTACAGAGAGAGAAGTATGGGTGATTTAAAATGTATGTTTTACTGGTATTTAAGTAGGACAAAACCAAAAGATCAGGAGATGCTGACATTGAAGAGTACTTTACTACTCAAAATTCCCAAGGGGATGAAACATGCCACATTGTCCAGGGCCAAATGGTGTGGCACAAGTGTCAGTCAGGAGGCAGAATGTGGGAATAAAATAGGCTTAAGACTATTTTGGTTTCCACTGGAAGGACCAGACAAAGCAGGGCAAGCAGATTTGGGATGGGCTAGTTTGAATAATTTTGGTGGGCTCTGAGGTGAAACGATTATCTTGAGTCATGGGGTACTTGGACACTAGTGATTAAGATTTGGGGATATTGTCCTGGAGTGTAAAAACTATTTAGAGGATGGGTATGTGTATGCGTGTGGGGATGTGTATCTAGATTATTGGCTTTAGATTGGGTAGTTTGTATAAGAAATATGTGCTCACAGGTGAATTTTTTACTATCTCTAGGGACAGGCTTTCTTAGGATGGGCAGTTTTCCCAGAATGAATAAGGACCTAAAATTTAAAACCTCAGACCAAAACAATATTTAACTACAAAAGAAAAACAACCCACAGAGAACAGAGAGAGAAACTTTAATTATGGCTGGCATGAATACATTATAAGAAAAGCATAGGATTAGGACTTTATTTCAGGCATTACTCTTCTACTAAACAACGACATGTCCTACACATTGCTTTAGCTCTCTGAGTTTTGTTTTCATTGCATGAAAAATGAAAGATCTGGATCAGTGGCTTTCTAACTGAATTACCCATAATCCCAACAGAGGCCATTAGGAGGGGCACATAGGGCTAGCTAAGAAAAGGGCTTTTTGGCTTTTACTCCAGCTTCAATCTAAGTAGCAATGCCTTTGTCTATGGTTCATGTTGAAAGCAAGCACTCTTGAGTGTGATTGCAGACATGCATTTTCCTCTCCTTTAATAAAGCCCCAAGTCTGGGGACTATTTGAGGAGAAGATAAATCCTCCTTTTTCTATTCTTTTTTTTTTCAAATTATCCTGGGAATCTGGATGGAGAAAGAGAAGATATGTGGGGCTGTAGCAGATGCCCAGAGATAAGTAAAATTCTCTATGATGGTTTCAGTGAGGTCAAAGTGTGCCCTCATCAGTAAATGACCACATGCTTCAGTTTGCATTGCTGCAGAGTACTCTCAAAGTTCCCTCCCTACATCTGTCTCTCATTACAGCTCCCAACCTCACCACTTAACACCACTCATATATTTTAGCCAGCAATAATCCTCAGGCCACTAATTCATGCACTGTAAAGTGATGGTAGGCTGATTCACTATGGACTTGACCACAAAACTAGATTGCTATGCTCCTGCAGCAATGGAAAAATTAGCAAACCATTATTTCTTTTTTTTTTCTTTTTTTTTTTTAGTAACATCTTTGAAACCTCTCCTGTTCTCCATTCTTATCTTGGTTGTTGTAATTCATACTTCATTTCCTCTCATCTGGTCTATTTCAATAGCCTCTGAGCAAATCTCTCCACCTCCAGTGTCTTTCTTCTCCAAATCACCCCACACATAGTAGTGATTAAATACTGGCATTATAAGAATCTAGATCACATCACTCCTCTTTTTTGTATTATTTCCTGGCCTTTAATTTGTATCACCATAGATTCTATAGGACCTGGATCTTATATATATTGGCTTCAATCTACATAATTAGCCCTTGTCAACTTATACACTAGCTAACAGTGGGTGACATTCCTTTTCCTCTTTATAATTTGCAATTATCATTTATCTTCCTCTTTCCAAGCCTTATGAATGTTGACTTTCCCCTCTAAAACTGTTTTTGTTATTCACAATACACATGTCCTATCCTAGCGGTTGCTTCATATTCCAGTTACTTGTTTTGCACTTCAGTTGGTCTTCTTTGCATGTAAGAGTTTATCCATACTTGAAGTGCATGTATTGTTGAGAGTGGGGCCCAGTCTATCATGAGATTACATTAAAATTAATTAACAAAATTTGAAGATAGCTGTATTTTTTCCATTTCATAGACAAATTCCTATTAATGTCTTTCCTTTACTCATTTTTCTATGATTCTTTTAACCAAGCCAAATATAATTGGATGGCTACTGAGAGGTCAACTTCACCAAAATAAATACTATTCCTATGAAGATGAATTATTATTCACAGGTAGATTATTAATCTCCTTTCTCTTCTCCATTGTCTCCTAAAAACATTGGGATTTTATCATTGTCAGCTTTCTGAAATGCTTTGACCATCAGCAATTCTGAGTTGTTAGGTCCGATTCCTTTTTCTCTTACTCAAACTCTAAGAAATATCCAACACTGATCACGTTCTGTTTCTGTAAATGCACCCCCACACCCTTGGCTTCTTATTTGACATTCTCTGCCAGGGATGACTAGACTGCACCTTATGTAGTTTGGACATGTAGTCAGGAAGAATCAATCTCTGGAAAAGGACATAATGTTTGGGAGAGTGGCAGGTCAATGACAATAAGAAAAGGAAAACCCTCCACTAGATGGATTGACACTGTGTCTGCCATGATGGGCTTAAACATAAATAAGATCGTGTGCCTGGCATAGAAGCAGGGAGTGTTTCATTGTGCTGTACATAGGGTCAGTATTTGTTTGACTGGATTCAATAGCACCTAACACCACCACCAACAATTGCTTGTTTCCATCCTACCTCTCTGGTTTTTCTTTCTCAATTCCCTTCATCACTATTTCTCAGCCTGACTTCTAACATTTTCATGTGTGCAAGGGATCATTTTTGACCATCTCTGATCTCATTTCTGAATTGCTCCCCTAGGTGAGCCCCTCCAGATATCCACCCCCAAGGCTTTAACTGTCATTTGGCTGCTGTTAATCATCAAGATTTTTTCTGGTACTTGTTTTTTGAATACCACTCTCATAAACTATCTTTCTAAATATATTTCCTTGGATATGAAATGTCACAAATCACCAAGAAGAGAATTTTGAGTCTTTTTCCCCTTCATCAATTACTTCTGCCATAGTCATTGTGATTTTGGTATCTAGAAATCATCCCTGATTATTTTCTCCTTTGGATTCCACCACTCCCACATTAAATTCTGTCCACTGAACATCTACAACATTATTTAAAATTCATTCACTCTCTCTTTTCTTTACTGTTACTGTCCTAGCTTAAGTGATTGCCATTTCTTAGGATTGTTTCAACACTCCTCATTGCTCTCTTTGATATTACTCTTGCCCCACAAAAATACATTATATATATGGAGGCCTGTGTGGTCTTCTAAAAACATATCAGATTATATAATTTACCTGCTTAAAATATCCCAATTATTTTCTATGACCCTTACATTAAAATCTTACCTATTTACTATAATCTATAAATTGATCATAAGGCCCCTTAAATAACACAGCCCCTGATTGTCTAGAATTTCTTATGTACTTAGTGTTCCTCATTGTATTCTAGCCACACCCTTGTATCTCAAATAGCCCAATGTCATTGTAATACCTTCGGCCTGTATGTTATCTTTTTCTGAACAGAATCATTTCCACTCACGTATTGCATGACTTTTCTCTTTTTTTTTTAATGTATCAGTAGCTTTCACCACAATGCAAACTGAAGTAATCAATCACTCATTCTTATCACGTCATCATGTTTATTTCCTTCATAGCACTCATCACTATCTTAAATCATTTATTTGCTTATTTTTTATTTATCATCTCCACTGATTAGACCGTACATCTTATGAAATCAGAGAACTTATGAATCTTACTGTTTCTCTCACTTGGAAAATTACCTGGCTTCTCATAGGTGCTCGTGTATCATTTGTTGAGTAAGTAAATAATTAAGAAAATGATTTTGAAAGTCATAGAAAGCTAGATGTAAGTTCTAGTTCTTCCATTTCCTGTTACCATGATTCTCGAAAATCACTTTGACTTTTTGAGGCTTGTTTTCTTCATCTATAAAATCATGACAATAATATTTCTTTTGCATTGCTATTGTGAAGCTTACTTAAAAATGAGCTGCATAAATTCTTAGTATGTTACCTTAAGAACAGAAGTACTCACTAAGAATGGCCAAATAATGATTTACACTCTTATTGTTATCATTGCCATTTTTATATGATCATTTCTGCGTCAGCACCCAAGGCATTACTTCTTTATTGTCATTCCTTTCAGTTAAGTATTGTATACTTGAAGATGTGACTGTTACTTGCACAAATTGATCAATCCATTCCCAGTCATAACCTCCTTATAATTTCTGTTGAGAGTCTCTTATCCTTGAGTGGGAGCAGCCTAAGTTCTGAGCCAGTAAGGGTTTAGCCCAGACAGATCAGTACTGGAGAGAACCATGACCACTTCTTCCTGTGTGTTCCTTGTTCCACCATGTCCTCAACAAGTTCACATGGTTCTTGGAAGAAATGTCAAATGAGCCTTATGAATAATTCTATAACTGGAGTTATTTGTGTTGCTCTATTTATTCTGTTAGCTATTAGTGCAGACAATAAGCCACTCTAAAACCTAGTGCCTTAAAACAAAATCCACTCATGATTCTATACTGTGGTAATTTGAGACAGACACAGTTAGTATTTCTTCTGCTGTTTTTGGTTGAGATCTCTCATGCAATTTTGGTCAGTGCTTGTTAGACAGGCAGCTCTGGCTCCAAGTTTGATGCACTGTCAATTGGTATAACCAGTGTACCTCATTGCCAGTTCTCTCATCTCCAGCAGGCTGGCCTGGGTTTATACACATGTTGGTAGCAGGTTGCAAGAACGGCAAGAATGCAAGCTATAAAACTTCTTAAAGGTTGGATTTCTAGTTGGCACACTGTCTTTTCTGTCATGTACTGTTGACTCAAAGTAGCTCTAATGGAAGCCCAGATACAATTGGTGGGGAAATTAACCAAAATATTGTGGCTATGTTTGCAACGTCCCACAATCAAATTATCTGAGTAAACTATGATGTTGTTGTTGTTAGGTGCCACTGAGTCAAGTCTGACTCATAAGAGACCCTATGTACACCAGAAAAAAACACTACCTGGCACTGTGCCATGCCTAGCATTTCAGTGCTTCTCTGCTATTCATAAGGTTTTCAATGGTTGATTGTTTTAGGGTTGCTTCGAGAGTGGGTTGCCTAATCTTTCTCCCACTTTTTCAGTGCTGGGGATCAAACCTGGGGCCTCAGCACAGAGAAGCGTTCTCCCAACCAAGAGATGTTAGAAAACATAGTAATATCTGGAGTTCCCATCTTCTACCATGTCAGGAAAACCTTGGTGTTCTCTCTGGCTAGCAGGAGCGAATGATGATGGATAATGACCAGATCAGGGCGTCCTGACAATCATACCTGGGGTTGGTGAGATAGATGATAAAGCAAGAATCAGTTAGCAGCTGGCAAGTGGGCTATGAACAAACAGGAAGTTTATTTATAGAGGAAAAGGAAAGGAAAGGTAAGGAGGGGGCTGAAGGGAATGGAACTGGGGGAAAGAGCTGAGGCTTGCCACACAGGCAGGCAAACCCAGGGGCTGTGCCTCAGATGCTGGGACGGGAGGCTTGTCCTCAACTTCTGCCTCTGCCACTGGGAGCAGTGGCTTATCCTGATCTTGTCCGTTGGTCTCCGGTTCAATGTCTTCACTACTTCGGAGGCCCTGAGCATGACTTGAAGGATTGCCTCATGCAGAAGTTGATCTCTGCTGCTTGTTGTCTCTTTCCGAAGGCAGGATCAGGAGTGGGCAGGAAGGGTGCAAGGGCTGGTTCGCTCTCCGGTTAGGCAACGGTGATCGAATAGCTGTGATTGTTCTCTATTACCCTGCTTATATAAAGTCGGGGCAATGATCAACAGGTCCAACTGTCCTAAATGTACATAACTGATTAATCGATCTTAACTGTCCTAATTAACAGAAGATTGTTTGATTTAACTACTGACAGGGCTGCAGGAGTTTTAAGGTAGCCACCATCTTTCTTGAGACAATGGGAGCGGCGGGAGTGGAGGAACTGGATGTAGGTCAAGGGTCCCCAGGCAGTATCTTCTCCTTGAAGGACCTTTAAATCATAGGGGACAGTCCTCCAAGCAGCCTAGATGGGCCCTGTTCATCAGGGTCACCTCTATCCCAACAGTACCATTCCTCACTCAGTACACATCTTGCCTGATCCATCCCCTTTTAAAAGCCCATCTATATACCTTTGAAACATGTGCCTACTGATATGCTACAGGCTTCACTGGCTTGTATTCTACTCTCTTTACAATGGCTAAAGGCATAAATGGGCTGGAGTTTAGCTCATGTGATTGAGTGCTGCTCTGTACTTACTGAAGACCAAGTCTTGATCCCCACCACAGCAAAAATAGGGGAAGGATATGGTAGATCCACTCTCAAAACATTCAGTCATTGAAAACCCTGTGAGGATTACTATGAGTTGGAAATGACTGGACTGCACCGAACAACAACAAAGGCATAGTCATTCCAGTCAGAGATGTAAAAACTTTATATTGTTTATTTTTAGCTAAATTATTTATCTTCTGCTCTAGTCTCTTGATATTTGATTATAAAACTATTGATTACCTAATAATAAATGTATTCAATTATATCACCAATAATTCATAATTTCCCATCTTGAAACAAACTGGCAACTTTGTTTTGACCTTCAATTTCCAAAGGTGCAAAAGGGTAGGATTTCAGGTAATATGATGATATCCAGAAAAGAAAAATGTGGAAGAAAACAGTGTTATTTTTAACTTGGAAATTGAGCAATACATTCTTTCTTTGCATAAAGATAACTCTGTTTTCCATATTCCGACAGTTACTATATTGTGAGGACTTTGAAGCAATAATGGCATGTGGTACAAAAGGCTTTTCTCATCATCTCAAAGAGCCCTAGGGTACACACAAGGCTCTCTGTATGAACCACATGCCTACACAGCTCTAAAACATCTGGAGAATCCAGCACCCAGATTAGTCAAACTGATGATTTGGCATCCTATATATCAAGTATCTAAACCACCAACAAAACAGATTGAAATTACTGGGGTTTATAGTGTAATGTGAAGAAACCAACTGAGCTAGGAGATGGTTGGTTGACAGGTTGGAACTGCTTGGCTGGCTGTCTGAAACAGATGGGGACCCTACTGGTATATGGCCTCCTTCCTGAAGGCGATAGTGCATGCAGTGGCTGTGGACAGAGGACTCATTTTCAATGATACCATCAGTGTCAGCTGGCTCGCTTTGACTAGCCAAAGCAACATTCCATGTAAGCACAAGCTGTCCCTCCAGAGAGATGAGCTGAAGGGTTCCTGGTGATTGGTCCATGATCTTTCACATAAATATACCATGCCTTTCAAAGCACTTTCACATAATCTATTTCATTATAATGGAACATTATTTTGTTTCATTTTTATCAAGGCATCATAAATGAGAAAATTGAAGAAAGTTCACTGATTTTTCCAAGGTCACTTAGAAAACACCTGAGCTAGGATTAGAATATAGATATTCCGAGTCTGAGCTATCCGTTCCTTTGCAGAAATGAGGGAAGATGGCTATGGAAGTAAGATCAGTGATTAAAAGAAATGCAATTGCTGGTATCCAACAGTGAAACCCTGTATATAGAGAGGGTAATTAGGCAACACATCCAATTGTTCATGGTCATTTGCAATGGGATTATATTAGGAATAATCTCTCCAAAATGAGACATTTCCCCACTTTATTGGCTATACAAGAGTTCATGAAGTTAGGAAGAACAAGATATAATTAATCATGTGTCACCTAAGCAAACTCATAAAAAATGATGGAAATAAAACTATTCTTTTTTGGTTGCCCAAAAACTTTTGGATATATGAAATAGGATAAAGTATCTTTGTCTGGTAGATTAAAGATGGCTATGACTTCCTTCCCATCCTTTCTCATCATACCTGCCCTGGTTCTGTGACTAATTGCTACCAGGAAGCGGGAAAAGGTAGGCTATACCAATCCCAGGCATATCCTTTAAAAGGGCAGGAGCCATTTTCTTTTTCTCTCTTAGAACACTTTTTTTATTGGAACTCAGCTGCTATGGTGTGAGATGTCCAAGCCACAGAAGTTAAGTGTGTACAGATCCAACAGTTCACACTGAGCTCCTCACCACTTGCCAGGATTAACTGTTGGCATTCTAGTCAAATTAAGCTATTAAAAGACTACAACTCCAATCAACATCATTCAGAGAGAAAAAAACAAAACAAAACAAAACAAAAACAAAAACAAAAAAACGTGGGGAAGCCCAGACAACTCAAATAAATATAAAGGATAAATAAAAAAAGTTTTGCTTTAAGTTAACAAGTTTTGGAGTTGTTCCTTATTCATGAACAAATAACCAGAAAAGAAATTAGTGCCTGGAATTAGGATGTTGTCTTAGAAAAAGTGTAAATGTTTTGCACTAACTTTGTCACTAAAAGGTGGAAGGAATGTGATTGTACCTCAAAGAAACCATCGAGAAATTTTGGACAAACAGGAAGACAATTCTTTTTGAAGCTGAGGAAATATTTGTTTATGTCAGTTACTGTTGAAAATTTAGCCATATGTCACCTAAGATAACACACAAAATGGAAACACACCTAGTGAATTTGTGGAGTTACCAGAGACAATTTACAGGGACAATGTTAAAAGGGTCAGTTATTTATTTTACTTACATATGACAATGTCCACAGAGAAAGCCTGATGGAAAGATATGAATTAAGAGAGGGGTTTTTCAGTTTTTCAAGCAGAATCTGGAAACATATTTTTGTCTAGGACTTGTTAAGACCAAAAAAATATTTTTTTTCTTCACTTGACACTCCCAGAAAAAGACTTTTTAGGCAATGTTCAAATCCAGGGCACTGCTAGCAAAACATAGTCTAAAGTGAAGTTCTCCTATTCCTGCCTCATGTTATATGTTGAGTATGGGGATGGACTTGTCTCCTTAGGTCACTGGGCTTCCATATTGAATGATACCACAGACAAGATGTCTCATCTGTATGTCAACCTCATTTAAATGATGAGATCCTACACTTGGAGTTATATCAGATAAGAGACTAGAATTTTTTAAGGTCTAAGGGGGAAATAGGAGTATCTTTCAAGCGAAAGTAATATAAATAATTTATGACTAATAGGCAGAATATGGGTGGCTTGAAGGCTAACTCAGCAGAGTGTTTTCTCTGCACACCCTGATTACCAATGGATTTAATCCCCTGAACTGCAAAAATGGGAGAAGAACCTGGCATCCCACTCCTGAAAACAATCCCCAAACAGTCAATCATCGAAAATCCTATGAATAGCAGAGAAGCACTGACATAGTGCCAGGCATGGCACAACGTTGGGTGATGTTTTTTTATATTGTGCATAGGGACTATATTAGTTGGACCCAACTCCGTGGCACCAAACAACAACATTAGTAATAGCATCTTTGTCTTTTTTTTCTTCTGAGATATAAAATGTCTATTCTTCATCTGCTTGTTTCTAGCTGATCCTATGGCTCTGACTGCTCAACAAATAGAATGTGGTAGAAGTGACATTGTGCCAGTTCCAAGTCTAGTCTTTAATGGGAACAGAAGCTTTCAGTTCCTCCTCGTTTAACAGGCTTGAATATTTAGAATGCTCTCTCTTAATTCCTAGCTGCCATTTTCTGAGAAGCCAAGACATAGAAATGCTGTGTGTCAGTGCTCTGGATGACAGACCCTGCCGAGCAACCAGGCAGAAGGCAACATCAATATCCAGTCATAAATGATTCCTCTTGGAGTTTCAATCCAATTAAACTCCCAGATGACTACAGCACCAGGCAGTGTTACATGGAGCAGAAGAATTGCCTGGCCAAGCCCAGTCATCCTACATAAGTGTGAACAAGAATAAAATGGTGGTTATTTTTAGGCATATATTTTTGGGACATTAGTTGTGCAACTAAAACAACAAAACTGCAAAAATTTTTTTATATATTTCAGGTTACACTGAAGAGGAGGAAGGAGGCAGGGAAAACTCCATGCTCAAACAAAATGTTATTTTTTCTGTCCCTATTTTTAAGGATAAGGAATATGACATCTTAATTGAAATGAAGCATCTTGTGCAAGCTTACAAATATTGTTAGATTGAGACATATGTTTTCCAAATCCAGTCTAATGTGCATTTATTTGTATCTGGCTCTTTTAGCAATTCTTATACTTTTCTCTCTGTAATATTTATAACTCAAGGTTGTCCTACAAACTCACCTTCAACCCCAACACAGGAAATGTGTTAAGACTGAACCATGTATATTCATCCTCTTTCTGCAGCATTTAACATGTTTCTAGACAGTTAGTAGGTGTATGACTGAACAGAATTTCTTGCAAAATTATTCTGTGTCTTTTTTCTTCAATATCTCAAACAACATGTAGTAACCAGGTGGACTCATTCATCACTTAGTGTTTAACAAGTATTTGTTAACTTTCCTCCATGTGCATGACATTGAACTAAACAGAAAGTTGAGGGGTAAATATATGTAAATATGTTGAAATACAATTGGAGTTCTTGAAAAAAAATGAGCATGCAAGTTTGACTATACACGAAGGAGAAACATGCATGCATATTCAAGTACAAATGCATCAACATTAACTTATTTGTTAACAGTGATACAAATTTAAAGGTAGAATGTGTGCTTTTGTGAAAATTTTCAACAATGAGGCCAGCCAAAACATGTATAAAACCACCACACATAAACACATTATATAAAACTTTTTCTGAATTACAAGAGAATGACTAAAGAGTTCTTTTTCAAGCTGCAAAAGCTGAGGAATTTTTTTTGCCCATCAATAACTCAAAACTGAAATGGAAAAATCATACTTCAGAGTTGACAGCTGACTAGAGTTCCACGAGGGATTGTCTCCTACTAAGCCCCAAGATGGAAAAGCAGGGAAATAAGGACTGTAAATATCATGAGCCCAGGAAAAATTGCTTCTGAATTGTGGCTATTTCCATCATGTTATGGAGCAGTTCACATCTATGTTCAACAGGCTTTCTGTATATTCTTGACATATTAAACAAAAGCTTACCCCCTTTTAAATTTTCAGACAATTAATTTCAAATTTTCTCCAAGAAATTTTTCTTAAATTACTTCATCCTATTTAAAGTGCTCCTAATTAAAAAAAAATAATGCTTACATATGTGAGCTTTGCTCAATTTTAATAAGAATATTCTATAACTCACTAAATGTTCAGTATGTGTTAGGCATCATTTAAATATATTAATTAATTTCACAATTCTACATTAATAAATGAAAACACTGTAGGAA
>VMDO01006512.1:0-14152 GCA_007922755.1 Pedetes capensis
GGAAGCCTGGCAGGCAGGTCAGGGATGTGGGAGCTTTAGGACCTGTCCCTCATGGAGCGGTCTCTCATCCTGTGCCTGGGGCTCCTGACTTCTCTTCCTCACACTGTTCTTTCTGAGGAACAGGCTTGCAAGGGGCTCTTTCTAAACCCCTGACCTAGCACTGCGCTGGCAGAATGCAGAAGAAAGCCAAGAAGCACTCAGGGGGGTGATGAGGGGTCTTCCACATACCCGTGACCTGGCCAGACAGGGCCCCCCAGGCTGGACTGTGGGTCAGCAGTGCTGGATTCCTGGTGCCCAGCTGGCCAGGGCCTCTGGGCATAGCAGGGCTCCCAGGACACTGGCTGGCGCAGGCACCCTGGAAGGAAGGCAGCCTGAGCCCTGAGATCCTGGGGGCACCGCCCCCACTGGCCCTGGGCCCGAGGTCCAAGTCCCTGGGCTGTGTGGGAGGGCTCGCGTCTGTTCTTTGAACTCAGGCTCCTGAGAAAGGAGGGGAGCCCCCACCCTGCTCAGGAGCTTTCTTTGAGGGGCCCACGAGGGACAATGAGGTTGGCCCACCGCCTCTGTGCCATCCCGTGTGAGGACACTGGGGTCACAAGTCAGGTGCCCGGGCACTAGCAGGTGTGGTGACGCTGTCCTCCATGTAGCTGCAGGGACCTGGCTTCTGGCTTCTGCTTCTTCCCCACTCAGTGGGATCCAAGCAGAGCAGTGCCAGCTAAACAGGACCGCAACTGGGTCGTGCTCTCCAGGTGCTGGGGAAGGTCAGGGCCATGGTCCCGTGGCGACCAGAGGCCAGGAGGTACGTGGTGGCCACTGCCAAGTGCGCTCCACCAGCATTTATGTAACACACCTTGGAGGTTGCTGCCGCCAGACACGATGCAGCCGTGGCTGCTCAGAGCCACTTGGCTTTTCAGGGGTCACGTTGCGTCCACTCCTGCTGTCGATGCCATGTGCCAGCTGAGGGTCCCACCTGCCAGAGACCAGGTGCTCTGTGTGCAAAGTGTAGCCAGCAGGTGTGACTTTCTGGGGGGCTCTTTATGGGGTCCTGGAAGATGCCCCAGTGCCTCCTCCAGGCGGCCCTCAATGGAGCTCTGGTTCTGGACTGACTAGGTGTCCAGGCAGCCCAAGGGACAAGGCCCTGATGCTGGCCAAATGCCAGAGGTGGGCATCCTGAAGGACTTCGTGCTGTTCTGGCTATGTGGCTTAAGAGAGCTACAAAGCCTCTCTGAGCCTCAGTCTTCTCATCTATAAAGTGGAACAAGAGCCTGAGCGGGACATATGCCAGACGTGGAGAGAGGAGGATCCTGTCAACCCTCAGAGCCTGTGCTTGGTCAAACCCTAGCACAGAGCCAGGCTGTGGGATAGTGACGTGACGTGGCCCAGGACCTAGGCCCTGCCCATGCAGCGAAGATGGAAGAACTCATGGAGCTGGATGAGGTCACTGCGAGGGACCCTCAGTTTCTAAGGCATGGTTGGGAGCCCAGAGTTGAGACCACAGAGTCCCCTGCCTCCCTACCATGCTCCACCCCTTGGTCCCTGCTGCCCCCTTCTCTGAGGGTGCTGGTAGGGTGTTTGCAGATGCCGTGGCCCTCCTGGATCACCACAGGGCACTGTGTGGCCTTCACTGCCCACACCCCGCCATTCTCCCTGTGGTGCCCCTGCAGGCAGCCCCGTCCAGCTCACGGAGTCACTACTGTCTTCCAACTCGGTGGCCCTCTCTGCCCCTACGGCATCGTCCATTACTGGACCCGCATCCCTGGGCTGCCTTGCTGCGTTCCTCACCTAGAGAGCAAGCAGCCCAGACCCCACCGGCTGCAGCTCCCTCGACCCTCTTCTGGGACCACACGAGGAATGGAGCAGAGACAATCAGGGCTGGCAGGGGAGCAGCCCCCCTCCCCCAGCCTCTCCACCCCTCTGAGGAGCCATGGGGGCCCCAGGCAGGGGCCAGACCACTCATGCGGGTGACAGGGAAGCAGGTCCAGGCCTAGACATGCTCTGGGGTCAGTGGCCCTGCCAGTGCTGCCAGCCGGGCATCCTCTCCAGGCTCCCTGAAGGCCCTCTGGCCTGTGGGTTCTGACCCCACCTCCACCCTGGATCTAGTGGGGAGCTGGCCTCCCGAGGACCCCAGGAACCTGCACGTGCTGAGACGCCTGCAGGCCCAGCAAGCTAGCGCAGACTCCCAGCAGCCCTGGGCTGGCCCAGCGCCCACTGGCCGGTGCAGGACTCTGGGGAGCCCTCGGGAGAGGCCCCAGGCCATGGCACTTTGGCCCAGAGTGGCCGAGCTAGTCTACGAGAGCAGTGACTGGAAAGGGATTGAGGTCAGGTCAGCCCCTGGGAGACAGAGGTTGAGAGGGCAGGGGAGTCTGAGGTGAGCGGCGGGGGCTGTTCTGAACCCCGTGGCCAATGGCAGGGTGACCCGGCCTGTCATCAGCCTTGAGCACAGCCCATCAAATAACAAATGTGTGGTAGGCAGCATAGAGCGTGCTGGACTCAGCACATCATGGCAAGGCAGGTGGGGTGAGGGGGGATCCTCAGGACCTGGGTTCAAACCCCAGCCCTGGCGGTTCCCGCCTGCGAGTCCCTAGGCGAGCACCTGTGGTCCTTCTGTGGCTCACTTTCCCTGGCTGTGAAAGGATACTAATAATCGTGGCCACCTGGCTGCTGCAAGGAGGGTTTCTGCTGCGTGTGAGAGGCTTTGTGTGCATTGACTTTGGTAATGGGAAGCGGCACTGGATTATCATTAGTTTTGGTGTTGCATTTTTGGCTCAGCATTGGGAGCCAGCAGATTGAAGTCTCAGATATTTTGATAGTTTTCAAAACACTTTCAGACCCACAGCACAGTGCCCACAGGGCCTGGTGACAAAAGGTGCCCGGTTTCTAGGCCCCAGGGTGGGAGGCAGGGTGGCCAAGTAGAGCCAGGCCAGTCCATCCACAGTCAGACGCTCCGTGAGTGCAGAGTGCATGGAGGGCTGTCTGCAGATGTCCTGCCTCTCCCCAGAGCTGCTGTCCCCAAGGGGAGGGACTTGCCATGTTCCATGGTGACCAGTCCTGGGTCTGAGCCTTGAACCCCAGAGGTAGGACTTAGGAGCCAGGGACAGCAGGACACCCTAGAGGCCAGCAGAGGTGGCGCCAAAGGCCCTTTCCAGCCCACACAGGAGAGGGGCGCGTGATCAGCTCATCCCCCACCCTGTGTTCTGCAGGCCCCTTGGCTGGGCCTGGTCATTGCTGCCTCCCCGCCCCAGGGAGGCTGGGTCCCCCTCACTGTCCCTCGGGGACTTCAACTCACAGTTCCTTGACATCCCCGTTGCCTCTGGACAGCTCTTGGCCTTGGCGGGAGGGAGCCAGGGAGAGGAGTAGCAACTGGGCCAAGTGACATCTCAAATCCTCGAGTGAGTCTTCAAGCCAAGTGCAGGGGAGGCAGCAGGGCGAGACAGGAGGCCCCAGAGCCCAAGGGGGAAGGCACAGGGCAGGCGCAGGCTCCACACCACACAAGTGCCCGCCTCCCAGACACGCAGGCCCAGAATGGCCCTATCGCTGCGGTCGGAGCCCCTGGCTGGTGAGGATCAGTTCCAGGCCCCTCTTCTCCAAGGACCCTGTGGTCAGGCCAGGGCAGGGCTCTGGGAGCCGCAGGAGCCAGGAGTGGGGCGTGACTATTGGCGGTCCATGGGGGTACGATTGGGCTGATGTCTGCCTGGGAGGAGCAGGGTTAGCAGGGGCAGAGGGACAGCACGGGCTGGGCGGCTCTGTGGAGCATGGAGGCTGCCACCTCTCTCCACCACACGCCCCCGAGCCCGTGCAGCTCACGTGGATCCTCACTGCCTCCTGGCCCCCCATCTGTGGTCAGACAAGAGTGAGGCCCCCAGCCTGCCTCTTCCTCACATGCCCCAGGATGAGGCTGGGAAAAGGACAAGGACAGAGGAGACTGCAGGCACCCTGTGCCAGGTGCCCTGGGACTTGGGGCGCATCCCGGGCACCTTCCCACCTTGCTTCCAGCTGGCCAGTCTCACATCTTGGCTGACTGAGTCGGGAGGTGGCATTTTCAGGATGGCAGTCCTTGGCTGCCCTCATCAATCCTCGTCACACGAGCATCTGCCCCTTCAGACCCCTGCCTGCCAGGAGCCCACAGCCCTGGCTTGAGTCCTGCCCTGCCTCCCTGGCTCCGGCATCTTCTCTGCCATCTCTAGGCCAGGCTCTTTCTTCTGCGTGCTTGCCCTCAGACCCCCAGATGGCAGCTGGGAAGGTGGGACTCCCTGCTTCGCTCACTGCCAGCGGGTTCCCAAGGGCACATGGTGTCTGGCCACTGACCTGCCATGAGGCTGCTAACCACTGCCCACCCAGGGCCTCCAAGGCCAAGGAAGGCGAGCCCAGGGCTCGGCCCACGCAGGCCACCTCGCCGGGCTCAGAGCCTCCCCCAGCCCAGGACCTCGCCTCTGCCCGTGGTGCCCTGTGGCTCAGCAGAGCCACCAGGCATCTCAGCTGGCTGTCAGATGTGCCAAGGAGGAAGCGAGGTCGTGCCCGCTTCCAGCAGCACGGAGCTTGGCCATGGGCTGGAGGTCTGGGGGCCCCCGCCCAGCCGCCATGCTCCAGGGAAGCGTGGACAGGAGGCAGGACCACAGTGGGGCCCATCCCCAGCCAGTTAGCCGAGGCCACAATGGCCGGCATCGGTGGCCTCTGGACACCTGCTGTCTCCCCGTCACCCTCTCACCAGCCCCTCTGAGGCCCTCATCACAGCCCAAGCCCCTCGGTCTTCAGTTGGTCAACACCCACGGGCCGTGTGCGTGCCTCAGGGCTGTCAGGCTAAGCACCCCATGGGCCTCAGACAGCCGGCACGGCCTGTCTCACCCTCTGGAGGCCCTGCGGCCGGCTGGCCCCTTCTGAGGCGGGAGGGAGGGTCCGTCCAGGCCTGTCCCGGCCTCCGCTGCCGCTGATGGTCCTGGGCCTCTGGGAGCTTCACCCTGACCTGGCCGCCTATTTTCCCCAGTGCACAAGTCCATTTTCAAATTTCACGGGTCATGGTGGAGTAGAGCACCCAGTAGTCCCATCTCGTCTTAAATAATGACATCTCCGATGACCCCTAGGCCCGCATGCGTCTTCTGGGCCCAGCATGGCCGTGATGGGACACTCCCTGAGGAGCTGTCTGTACCGTGCACAGGTCGTCCTGGGTCAGCCATTCTGTGGCCAGGTGTTCTGTGGCCGGGTGTTCTGTGTCCAGGTATTCTGTGGCCAGGTGTTCTGCGGTCAGGTATTCTGTGGCCGGGGCACGTCTGCTGCGAACACCCACAGCAAGAGCAGAATCAGAGGTGGGGTTGTTGGCCTGATGCCCACCCAGGCTGGCAAGTGCCAGCCACAGTCTCCTCCACCCATTAGCTTTGTGGCTCTGGCCTGTGGACTGACCGAGACTCCCTGCCACCAGCAGGACAGGCTCAAGACTGGATGAAAGGCTCCAGCAGGGATGTGGCCACAGAGTGACCAGTTGAGGGGCAGGGACCAGGAGATGGCCAGACCCATGGCCGTGCTGGTCAGTGAGGGTGGCAGCCCATGGGGACCCACGCAGGGGCCCAATGGGCCAGGGCTGGATGGGGCAGGGCAGTGTCTGGCCAGCAGACACCCTGGCCTCACATCTCACCCCATCCCCCAATACCAGCCTGCCACAGACAGCCAGGGCTGACCCCAGGCCGCAGTGGCCAGGCCTTGGGCCCCTTGCGTCCCCTAGAGGGAAACAGGTTTGCAGCAAATTCCTGCCTTGTGCCCTCCTCTTAAGCATGGTTCCGGCTGGTCTGGGGCAGGAAGCAGAGGTTGCCAGGCCACTGCTGCCTGCAGGTGAGGTGAGCTAGCGAGGCAGCCAAGGGGGCTTCCCACGCCAGGCCATACCACACAGCACCCAAGTCTCCACCCGCCTGGAGACTTGGGTGCTCACAACCGAAAGTCTGAGTCCCTCTGAGCAGCCTCCTCCTGGTGGTCCAAGCCGAAGGCATGCTGGTGCCAAGAGCCACCCTGTTCCCACCTGGCTAGTCATCGTCCCAGTAGAGGTGCAATGAGTCATACTTCCTTTCCTCCAGCAGGCGGCAGTGTGGGGCAGGGGTTCACAGGGGCTGTGGCTGAAGGACTTTGTTGGGTGGAGAGCAGGTGGGGAGAAAGGCGGAGCCAGAAGGCCACCCTGTCCACAGTGAGTGACCATCCAGGGGTGGGGGGAGTTGTGGCAACCGTGTGAGGCCAGCCCGCCCCAAGTTGAGCTCACTGCAAAGGCCAGCCCTGTCCTCTCCTGTCCTGACTGCTGGGATTAATGAAGCACAGTGGAGCGCCGACTGCATGCCCAACGTCTAGTCATCCTAAAAACCTGGCCCGGGTTGTTATTAAAGGTTCCATTTTGCAGGCGGGGAAGCTGAGGCCAGGAAAGGTCGGGAACCTGCCGAGAGCCGCCCAGGCTGAGGTTCCCCAGGCTCCCTCCCACCGCAGCGGGCGCTCTGTCAGAGAGGAGGCGACTCCCACCCCTGCCCTTTGGAGTGCAACGATGGAGGTTTTACTTCCCAGTAAACACGCACAGCCTCCTGAAGGACTCCCGACCTCCGACTGGCCTGCGGGCATTCACCGCAGGATGGACTAGGGAGCCCAGGATGGCTGGATCGCAGCAGAATAGAATGCAGGGCAGCGGGAGGGCAGGAAGACAGCCTCAAGCTGCACATCAGGACACTCAGGTCAAGTGCAGCACCCCACAGATGAGCCCGGGAGGCCGAGCTGCAGCTGGCCCCGAAGGGACAGGCACGCCCACCCCACACCGCGGTGGGTCTGCAGAGACAAGGCGGCTGTGCCCTTTGGATGGTTGCTTCCAACAGAGCAGACCACGCTCTGGCTCAGGAGGTGGCTGGGTGGGGGCACTGCCTGTGGGGGGCTCCTCTGCTGCCCCTCCTATTGCCAGGGAAGGGTGGCCTACCTGGGGCAGCAGAGGCCCAGGCCTTGCTCCCTCCCTTGCTCCCTCCCTCCTGCTTCCACCCCCTGTTTGTCAGGAGGGTTCCATCAAGGTCCCCGGAGGTCCGCCCTGGTGGAAGGAGCGAGTGAAGTGAGTGGAAGAGGTCGGAGCTGGCGGGGAGCCCTTTGGATGGCCCTCGGTCCACACGGTGGTGGGGTGCACCCCGGGGGAAGGGAGAGCAGCCCTGAAGTCTAGGCCCATCTCACTCCCCAGTACCCCCTCTGGCCGCTGCCTCTTTTCAGGCTTCAGGTCCCACCTGGGTCCCCAGAGATGGGGCTCCCTGGATGCCAGAGGTGGTGCCCCTGCTTCTGCCCTGGCCCTGTTTATATGACAGAGAAGTGTCTGCAGTTCTGGGAGCCATGTCCCACCCCAACTGGACTTCCACTTCTGTGAAGGGACAGCAGCCAGTCCCAGCGAGCGTGACATTCCAGCCATCTCCAGTTCCTCCTACTCCATGGCCTGGCAGGGCACCTTCCCTCTGATGCCCAATGCTGGCCCATGTGACCAGCACAGGGAGCCCTGATCAGCACGTGAGCTGAGCTGAGGCCTTGGTGGCCACTCTTCCTGGCGTGGGGGTGTCTGGGGACCCCGGGGGCCTGTTTGCCCACCACCAACTGCATGGGGGGGGGGCTGTCAGAGGCACCTCCGACCCAGGCCTGCAGCTGGGGCATAGGCATTTAGCTGCTCAGGCCAGAGTGCCACAGAAGGGACTCACGGACCCACAGGAGCTCCAGTGGCCTGGCCTGTGGCCTGGCTTGTGATCTGACTCGAGGTACAGCCTCTGCCAGGGCTGACTGTGTCTCACCCATCTGCTTAAGGCTCATGCAGCCTGGTGGCTGGGCAACAGTCCTGAGCACCTCCCCCCTCCTGGGTGGAAGGGGGACAAGGAGGCCAGCGATGGGGAAGGAAGGTCGCCTCACAGAGGACGCACACATGACACCCATAAGTCTCCACCGTCCTGAGGCCGCGGTGTGGGTGGTCACTCTTTCCTCCACCTCCAGGAGCCAAGTCTCTTCCTGGCTCTGTGCCTAGATCAGCTGGACACCACTGCCCCAACAGGGAGCCGGAGGGACAAAACCAGATGCGGAGCCCGTGAGCGGCGGAGGGACCAAGCGAACAATCCGTGGGAGTGGGAAGATAGGGCGGGTGGCCGAATGCCCTTCTGCAGGCCACAGCCGCTCACGGGGACTGGGGCACCAGGCTCAGAGAGCAGCCTCGAGGGACCGCCCTGTAGCAGGCCATCCTGAAGGATGGTCAGGGGCTGGCTCCCGGGTCTGGATTGGCGTCTTCTCAAGGCTCGTTGGCCAGTCGCGTCTCTGCTTTGGAGAAATGTGTACGCAGGTCTTTTGTCTGTTTTTTAATCAGGCCTTTTGGGTGGTGGTGGCTGATTTGTAGGCGCTCTTTGTGTGGTCCGGACGTTAATACGTTTATCAGACACAGGATTTGCACGCACTTTCTCCTGTTCCATGGGTGGCCTCTCACTCTCCATGCACAGACACTCAGTGAAGGCCATCCCGCCTGTTGTTCTCTGGCTGCCTGTGCCTCGGGGTCGTACGCAAGAGCGCCATGGACCTCTTCCCTTGGGTTTTCCCTCAGACGGCTATAGCGTCGGGTCTCACTTTGAGTTCACGTTTGGGCCTGGTGGAAGGTAGAGGCGCAGCCTCATCCTTTTGCGTGTGGTCATCAGTTTCCCTCGCTGTTTGTTGAAGAGAACGCCCTTCCCCTCTGAACAGCCTGGGCGCCATCTTGGACCGTCCATGAGCCACCCATGCCCAGGTTTATTTCTGGGCGCTCTGCTCTGTCCCATCAGCCTGTCTGTGCGTCTTTACACCAGCACCATGCTGCTGTGAAGACTGTTGCTGCATAGCACGTCTGGAAATCAGAAGTGTGAGCCCAGCGCTGTCCTTTTTTGGATTGCTTTGGCTCTTCAGGTCCTTGTGATTCCGTGGGAGTTTAGGGTGGATTGTCCTCCTTCTTCAAAACCTGGCTCTGGGACCGTGGTAGGGAGGAGGTGTTACCTGTGCTTTGCTTTGGGCAGAGTGGACACCTTTAGCGGTGTCTCTAGCACCTTCCCAACCCCAAACCAACCTCCTGTGTGAGGCCAGAGGTCACAGAAGCAAAGCAGAGGGTCAACTTTGAAGAGTCCACACCCACGCTGCCCTGCTGCAGCCATCGGCCACCCAGGGCTGTTTAACCCTTAAATGTACTGAAACTCAGTTTCTCAGTCACACCAGCCCCAGTGTGAGAGCCCTTGGGAGCCATAGGGAGCTGCAAGCTACTGCATCAGGCCGAATAGTTTATAGACATTGTCATCATTCCAGAAAGTTCTACTGGGCAATGCCATTCTAGACATATGCTTTTGTTGCTGTTGTTAGGTGCCATCAAGTCAAGCCTGACTCATAGCGACATTCATAGGGTTTTCAAAGGCTGATTGTTTTGGGATTGTTTCAGGAGTGGGCTGCCACATCCTTCTTCCTTTTTTGCGGTGCTGGGGATTGAACCCGGGTCCTCAGAGAGTGCAGAGCAGTGCTCTACCAACTAAGCTAAACGCCAGCCCAGGCATATGTTGTAAGAGGCCAGAAGTGACAATTTAAGATCTCAGATTCTCACGGACCTTGAATGAACTGAGAGATTTCTACCAAGCTGGGCCTTGGGTACAAATGGAGGTATAGTGTCAGCTGTTGGCGGGGGGCTACACTCCTGTCCTGTGGAAGGTGTGGACTCGGTGGGCCTGGTGTCCTTAGCAAGAGAGGTGCAGAGAGGACCTGATGCTGCCTGGACAGGGCCCTCTCTAGAGTCCGCCTCCCACCAGAAGCAGCTCAAGGATAGGAGCTGTGGGCATAGCCCAGCCTGACCCCATGTGCGGTCAAGGAGGACTTGTTTACCCCATCCTTGCTGCAACCTCTCCATCATGAAAGCCGCTCTTGACATCTCCCGTTGTCCCCTCGGCCCTCAGGAAGGAATGAGTGGGGACCCCTTCCTCCTAAGGCCACAGAGATGGGCACGGGGAGGGCCTGGGAGGGCCTGCATCCTGCCCACCCTCTGCTGAGCCTTGCATCCCCACAGCTACCATGTGCCCTTTCCTGTCTGGCCAGGGGACAAGGCATCAGCTGCAAAGCTCACCCTGCCAGCCAGTCCCAGGACAGACCAGCCTCCACCAGGGTAGGGGACCAGTGACCGGGCAGGGCTGGCCGCCCAGCTCCCATCCATACTCCCAAACCAAGAGCTGCTCTGACCGGGAGGAGATCCCCCCAGCCCTTGCTGCCAGACTCCCCCTCTCGCCCAGCCCAGCACAAGGGGGCAGTCATTGCCCTGCTGGACACTGGCTTGAGTGTCCAGGACCACTTCCAGAGACTCCGAAGATGCCAAGTGGCCATGCCTGACCACTCTTGCCCATCTGTGAGGCTCTCAGGCAGCCTTCACAGCCCTGATTGCTTCCAGGTGCAGTTGGCCCCGGGGGCTGGCCTTCCTCCCTTGGCTGGTGACCACCATCTGCGGCCCCTCCCCACATCCCGGAAGCCACACCTTCAAGGTGATTGAGTCACTAGCCCGCCCGGCAACTGGACCCCAGGCTCTACATCACAGAAGCTGCTCTGGACGGGGTGGGGTCTGGCTCCGCCCACTCGGGGCCTTCAGAGCGTTTTAGCTGCGGCCTCTCCTTTCTTGCGCCCCTCCTCTACACATGCATAGTCAATCAGAAGCTCCATCTGCGCATGCCTACTGCTGCTTGTCATGGATGCATCCGGTCACCATCATTCCAGCCACGCATTTTCCAGTGTGCTAATATTCTGCACAGCCCACCTTGGTGGGTGCAGCCCTGAGTTTTAACAAACATGCAGCCGTGCAACTGCCCCCACCATCAAACTGGAGGACGGCTCCAACACCCTGAGACCCAGGCTGGGCTCTCGCGGTCCAGCCCTCCCTCAGCTCCTGGTAAATCTGTCCCGTCCCCACACTTCTGCCTTCTCCAGAATGTGGTATGAACCCTGTGGTGTAGACGCTCCCGTCTGGCTTCTTCCCTGTGCACACCCTGGAGAGCTAGAGGTCTGTGCCTTGGCTGCTGAGGGCAGGTCCTCTGAGCGCCACCTGACGTTTGTCCCCATGCAGAGGCCCACCAGGCCCGCCTCCATCCTGAGTGACTGGGAACTCAGTCACAAGAACCACACAAGCTTTTGTGTGGGTTTCTGTCTTCATTTCCCTGGGGTGGATGCCCAGCCGGGGGACGGCTGAGTCCCATAGCGGGTGTGTTCTCCAGACACCGCCAGCGTGACTTCTAGGGTGCCAGGACCCTTGGGCATTCCCACCAGCACTGGGGCAGGGGGCAGACTGTGGCCGCACCGCCCCACGTGGATGTTCTTATTCATGCCGTGGCATTTGCGGTGCTAAGGGACAGGGGATGGCTTTCATCTGCCCTTCTCCACTGCCCCACGATGGTGAGCGCTGTTTCCTGTGCTTATTTGCTACCTGAGTAGCTTCTCTGGAGAAGTGATTATTCACATCTTCTGCCCACTTTTTAATTGAGTTGATTTCTTACTGCTGGCTTTTGAGAGCCCCCCACAGTGTTCTAGATGCGCGCCCTTTACCACGATCGTGTGCAACGGAGACGTTTCACCTGGTCTGTGGCTTGGCTTCTTCTTTTCCTGATGTACTCATGGGGAATTTGTACCTGGATCAGGAGGCTGTTGTTCGAACAGAACAAGGAAACACTGTCTGGTTTAAAGTCAAGAAAGGTGTGCGTGAGGGCTGTGCCCCTTTCACTGTACCTCTTCAGTCCCTGTGCTGAGCAACTTACCTGAGAAGCTGGACTTGATGAAGAAGAGCGCAGAGTCAAGATTGGAAGAAAACTCATTAACAACCTGCGTTATGCACATGACACAACTCTGCTTGCTGAAGAGGATTTGAAACATTTACTGACGAAGATCAAAGATCCACAGCCTTCAGTTTGGATTGTGCCTCAACATCAACAAAACAAAAATTCTTACAACTGGGTCAGTAAGCAACTTCATGATAAATGGAGGAAAGTTTGAGATTGTCCAAGATTTTGCTTTACTTGGTTCTACAAGCAACACCCATGGAAGCAGCAGTCAAGAAATCAAAAGACACCATTGATTTGGGAAAAGCTACTGCAAAAGGCCTGTATAAAGTGTTGAAAAGTAAAGATGTCACACTGAAGACAAAGGTGCGTCTGACTCATGCCATGGTATTTTCAGTTGCATCATATGGTTGTGAAAGCTGGACGTTGAATAAGGGAGACAGGAGAAGAACTGATGCTTTTGGATTACGGTGCTAGAGAAAAATATTGAATATATCATGGTCTGCCAAAAGAACCAACAGATCTGTCCTAGAAGAAGTACAACCAGAGTGCTCCTTAGAAGTAAGGATGGCTGGACCGCATCTTCCATATTTTGGACATGTAGTCAGGAGGGACCAATCCCTGAAGAAGGACATCATGTTTGGGAGAGTGGTCAATGAAAAAAAAGGAAGACCCTCAACTAGATGGATTGACACAGTGACTGTCACAATGGGCTTAAATATATAAAAGATTGTGTACACGGCACAGAGTTGAGGACTGTTTCGTTCTGTTGTACATAGGGTTGCTATGAGTCGGGCCTGACTCCATGGCACCTAACAACAACAACAATGGTGTCTTTCAAAGAGAAGTTTTCAATTTCTAGGAAGTATTGTGTGTCACTTTATTCTGGCAATGGATTGAACCCTTCGCGTTCTATCTGGGAGACCATGGTGTAGCCCAAGGTCACAGAGATCTCCTGCATCCTTTTTGTAGACATGGTTTTAGGCCTTACTTTCAAATATAGGATCCACTCTGAAATCATCTTTGTTTAGGGTTGGTGTGCGTGTGTGTATTCCTTGGCTTTCTGGTACTGTAACAAATACCTAAAATAATCAACTTTACAAGAAGGAAGGTTTACTCCGGCTCACCGTTTCGGAGGCTCAAGTCCGTGGTCAGTTAGCCCGGTTGCCTTTGGGCCTATATTAAGTCAACTCACCCTGGAGGGGAGCGTGCAACAAAAAAGGCGTTTGCCTTGTGGTGGCTGAGAAGCCAAACAAGCAAGATAGGAAGCAAGGGTCCCCACATCCCCCTCAAGCGTTGTTTGTTGTTTTTGTTAGGTGTCCTCAAGTTGGTCCAACTCATAGTGACCCTTATAGGCTTTTCAATGGCTGATTGTTTTGGGATTGCCTCGGGTGTGGATTGCCACAGCCTTTGCCCATCTTTGCAGTGCTGGGAATCAAACCCAGGACCTCCGAGACTGCAGAGCAGCAATCCTGAAATAATCAGCCACTGAAAACCCTATGAGCGTCACTATGAGTTAGACAGGACTCGATGGCACCTAAAAACAACAAATAACAATCAATGGTACACACCCAATAACTGGGCTTCCCCCAACAGGACCCGTGCCCTAAAACCTCCACCACCTCCCCATAGCGCCACAGGCAGGGACAAGCCGTCGGCATGTGGCCTTCATGGGACACATGGGCAAACCATGGCAGCGTGGGCCCAGGTTTGTTTGCTGGGTTGTTTCTTAGCAGAGGGAAGGCCGAGTGTTCCACACCGTTTGTTGCATGGACTGTCTTTTCTCCCCTGCATTGCCTTTCTTTGCATCTTTATCAAAAATCGATGGATTGCAAATCCTTGGATCTGTTCTGTTCTGTTCATGTATATGCTGGTTCTTTCGCCAGCACTAGTACTGCACCATCCTGATCACAACTTTGTAACTTTATGGTGAGTCCTTAAATCAAGTCCTAAGAGTCCTCCAACGGCATTCGTCTTCGAAATTGTGTTAGCTCTTCTATTTGCTTTGCCTTGCCACATGAATTGTAGAATCAGCCTGTCCAGTTCCACCCAAAAACTTCTGCTGGGATTTCCTTTTATTTTGGTGCTTGAAGGTTGAACCCAAGACCTCACAGATACTTTGCAAATAGTCTACCCCTGGGCTGCACCTCCAGCCCAGTTTTTATTTTTTGATATTTCTTGAGACAGGATCTCGCTAAGTTACACAGGCTCCCTCTGGCCTTGAACCTGCCATCCTCCTGCCTCTGGGATTATAGGCATGAGCCACAGTGTCTGGCTTCCTGCTGGGATTTTTGGTTGGAATTGTTCTGGATCCATTAATCAATTTGGGGAAAATGAACTTTTTAACAGTCCTGAGGGCTCCAACTCATGAATAC
>VMDO01006512.1:14252-36878 GCA_007922755.1 Pedetes capensis
CGACTCATAGCGACCCTATGTACAGCAGATCGAAACACTTGCCGATTCTGTGCCAGGCAAACGATCTTATTTATGTTTAAGCCCATTGTTGCAGACACTGTGTCAATCCATCTGGTGGAGGGTTTTCCTCTTTTGCGTTGACCTGCCACTCTTCCAAACATGATGTCCTTCTCCAGGGATTGTTCTCTCCTGACTACATTTCCGAAATATGTAAGACGCAGTTTGTCCATTTTTGCTTCCAAGGAGCAGTCTGGTTGTACTTCTTCTAGGACAGATTTGTTACATGAATACGAGCTCTCCCTTTATTTAGGTCTCACTTAACCTAAACCTTTTGTATTTTAAGTGAACAGACGCTTTAGCTGTTTTGTTCAATTAAACCTAAGTAATCCAGGTGTTTCGATACTATTTTAAGGGTATGATAGCACTGAAGCCTTTTTTTTTTTTAATCTTTCTTTCTGAGCATTCATTACTTGTACATGGAAAGACAGCTGATCTTTGAACATGGATCTTGTACCACGAGACTCTTCAAACCCCTCACTGGTTCCAGAAGCTTTTTTATTTCATCGTTAGGATGTTTGACCTAACTCGTTATATCCTTTAGAAACAAAGGCAAAGCCACTCCTTCCTTCCCAGTCTACACTCCTTTCACACCCTCTCTCATATGATCACGCTGTCTAGGACCTGCCAATGCCACTGGACAGCAGTGGAGCTGGGGGACAGCCTTGCTGTCTTCCCAGTCTGACGGGAAAGCTTTCGCCTTTCTCCATGGAGCATGTTGTCAGTTGTAGGTTCTGCCATATGCCCTTTGTCAGCTTCTAGTGCACTTCTTTTTTACAATACTAATTTTCCCAGGCCTAATGTGGTACCACTGTGGTACCCGGTCCGATCAGATCTCAGAAGCTGAGCAGCATCAGGCCCGGTTAGTCCTCAGATGAGAGACCACCTAGGAATACTGGGTGCTGTAGGCTTAGGAGAAGGACCTGGCAGCCCACTCACAAAACAGCCAGCCATCAAAAACCCTATGAATAGCAAAGAAGCACTGACATAGTGCCAGGCATACACAGTGTCAGGCAATGTTTCATCTGTTGTATATAGGGTCACTAAGAGTTGGTCCTGACTCCACAGCACCTAACAACAAACGACAATTTTTCAAGAGTTGTAGTGGATATTGAGTCCTTTCAAATCCTGCATCTATTGAAATGATCATGTGGATTTTCTTTTCAGTCTGTTGGTAGGGTAAATGACATCGATCAGTTTCCAAGATCTTCCTTTCCCAAGATAAATCCCATTTGGTCATGATGCTGGATTTGGGGGCAGGATTTGGGGGCAGGGGTGGGTTGTTTGGTTTGCGTTTTGGATGTTCTGTTTTGTTTTATTGACATTGTCTCACTATACACCCAAGGCTGGCCTCGAACTTGAAATCTTCCTGCCTCAGCCTCCCAAGTACTAGAATATGTGTGCGCACCACTGCACCTGGTTCTTGCTGGGTTTGATTTGCAGAGTTCATCGACGATTTTTGCCTCTCTGTGCATGAAGAGCTGTGGTCTGTAGTTCCCCATCCACTCTGGAAGTGCCTTGAATGTGGCCCGGGGAGGGGAACCTGTGGGAGAAGGAGGCAGCCTCCAACCTCAGGGAGCTCGCCACTGACCTCCAGGGCCATGCAGTGTGTGACCACATTGCAGAAGACGAGGGCTTTGAAATAGACAGTGTCTTCCCCTCTGTTACCCCAGTGGTGACTCAGTAGTCCGTTAAGACTAAGATGTGTATTATCATCAAAGGACAAGGGGGAAACTGAGGCACCAACAGATCAAACCATGTAGCTCCGGGCAAGGCCGGCTGGAGCCCGCCTTTCTTCTCCGCCCTCCCCAGGTTCAGGGAGCTGTCAGCTTTGGACACTTCAAGGTTTACCTGGCACCCCTGTTTCTCCTGCCCTCCCCACTCAGCTGCCAAAAATCAGCCTGGAGGACTCCCCGCTTCCATTCTTTTCTTTTTGTCTTCTGTGCTTTAGGATTGAACCCAAGTCCTCATAAAGGTTAGGCAAGTGCCCTACCACGGAGCCACAACCTAGATCCCCCACCTCCACTCTTGTCCTTCTAAAGCATGAGAAATATTTTTAAACAAAAATCAGACCATCATTCCCACTTCAGAGGCTCCTACATGGTTTCCACCACAATCAAAATCATAGCAAAATCCACTGTCGCACAGGAAGCCGGGCGTGGTGGCCCCTCGGTCTCCCTGACTCACCTCCTACACCTCTCCCCACTTTGGTCCACCAGGCCATGTGGCCTCTGGCCATCTCTGAAGCTCACGGCCTCCTCACACCAGGCACCTGCTACTGCCTCTGCCAGGGACACGCTGAGCCCCAGATGCCACAGCACCATCCCTGGCTCCGTGTAGCCATGTAGGTCCCCGCTCGACGTTCTTGTCTCAGAAAGCCCTACAAGCCATCGCAAAGAGCCCCTCTCTCAACCCTGCTCCCCTGTGCCTCCTCCCTGCCCCTTCCTCCATGGCATCGCTTGGGCTGCGCTCACCCTTGGTTTCCGCCCTGCCACAGAAGACTGTGAGCGACACCTGGGCAGGAGGCGCCTTTGTCCTGGGACAGCCACATCCCTGGGCCTGGTACCTAATAGGCTCTCCATGACTCCAGAAGCCGCTGTGAGCATCTGCAGCCCTGGGGACAGCACAGGGCTGAGGGGCCAGGAGGCTGCACTCACCCTGTCTGCCCCCTCACCTTCCCCACACAGTCAGTCCCAGAAGCCTCAGCCCCACCCTGTGCGGTGAGCATGCACCCACAGCCACACTCTGCTAGGCACTGGGGCAGGGTGGCGCAGGGGCCTCACCCATCCACGGGTGATTCCGCAGTTGGGAGGGTTAGGGTGATGCCGGCATGTACCTGGTCCCTGTGCCTGGGACGGAGTGGGTATCTTCTCCTTGGTAACATTCCCAAGTAGCAACCAACAAATGGGAGTGAACCAAGCTTGGGTAATTTCCCAGCTTCCGAGACAAAGGGGCATGGAGCCTGGCAGACGTGCTGGGGGCTTGCTGCTGGCTTTATTGAACTTCGGAAAGGCTCGGTTTCCTCCCCTGGAGAGTATATACAAATTGTGTACCTGCTAGAGTTCTGTGGTGCCTAGAGACAATGGCTGTAACATTCCTAATACAGCATCAGTCTCACATGTCTGTCGGCTTGTCATACTGTGGGGGCTGTGTGGTGTTGTGATGCTAAAAGCTAAGCCACCTGTACTTCAGATACCAGCAGGCATCCATGGTGGACAGGTTTCAGCTGAGCTTCCAGACTAAGACAGACTAGGGGGAAGGACCTGGCATCCCACTCCCCAAACAATTAGCCATTGAAAACCCTATGAATAGCAGAAAAACACTGTCAGATAGAGTGACAGAAAATGATCCCTTCAGGGATCAAGAAAGGAGTGGGGAAGAGTTGCCTCCTCAAAGTTGGCCTTAATGATGGGAATGGAGTAAAGCCCCCGGTAACTCCTTTTGCTGATGTGGCATGACTCAAAATGAGAAGAAACACAGTGACTGCCACATTGGGCTCAAACATACAATGATCATGCAGATAGCCCAATGTTGGGTAGTGTTTTGTTCTGTCTTACTTATGGTCAGTATGTGTTGGATCTGACTCAATGGCAACCTAAGGATAACAACAACAATACAGCATCAGACACATAATGAATGCACAACCTTGGGAAGATGGGAATCATGAAAAACAATGGCAGTGATAAAGAGAAGGGTGACGATGGCTATGGCATTGTGATGATGTGGTTCTCATGGTGAAAGTGGTGATGGTGGTGATACTTATGCCAATGATGGTGATTGCAATAGTGGTGATGGTGATGGTGGTGGTGATGGTGACGGTGGTGATGGTGATGGTGATGATAGTGGTAATGGTGATGGTGGTGGTGATGGTGGTGGTGATGGTGATGGTGATGGTAATGGTAGTGATGGTGATGACGGTGCTGATGGTGGTGGTGATGGTGATGGTGATGGTGGTGATAGTGATGATGGTGATGGTGGTGATGGTGACGGTGATAATGGTGATGCTGGTGATGGTGGTAATGATGGTAACCATGGTGATGATGGTGGTGATGGTGATGGTGGTGGTGATGGTGGTGGTGATGGTGGTGGTGGTGGTAGTAGTGGTGATGATGATGGTGGTTAAGGTGGTGGTAGTGGTGATGGTGGTGATGGTGAGGATGGTGGTGGTGCTATTGGTGATGGTATGATAGTGGTGGTGGCGGTAGTGGTGGTGATGGTGGAGGTGAGGGCGATGGTGATGGTAATGGTGGTGATGGTGATGATGGTGGTGATGGTGGTGGTGATGGTGACAGTGATGGTGGTGATAGTGATGATGGTGATGGTGGTGATGGTGATGGTGATAATGGTGATGCTGGTGATGGTGGTAATGATGGTAACCATGGTGATGATGGCAGTGATGGTGATGATGGTGAGGTGACGGTGGTGGTGATTGTGGTGGTGATGGTGGTGGTGATGGTAGTGGTGATGGTGGTGGTGGTGAGGTGACGGTGGTGGTGATGGTGATGATAGTGGTGGTGCTATTGGTGATGGTGATGATAGTGGTGGTGGCAGTGGTGGTGGCGGCGGTGGTGGTGGTGATGGTGATGGTGGTGATGATGGTGGTAGAAGTGGTGATGATGATGGTGGTTATGGTGGTGGTAGTGGTGATAGTGGTGATGGTGAGTTGATGGTGGTGGTGATGGTGATGATAGTGCTGGTGGCGGTGGTGGTGTTGATGGTGATGGTGGTGGTGATAGTGATGGTGGTGGCGGTGGTGATGGTGATGGTGATGGTGGTGATGGTGATGGTGATGATAGTGGTAATGGTGGTGGTGATGGTGATGGTGATGATAGTGGTAATGGTGGTGGTGGTGATGGTGGTGGTGGTGGTGATGGTGATGGTGGTAGTAATGGTGGTATCACCAGGTAGCAGCCCCTGGCAGTCCCCAGACAGAGGAAGATAGAATGAGCCACCTCCCTGGTGGCCCTCCTAAAGGCAGGCCAAAGACCCCTGGAGGAGAGCCAGCCTTCGTTCCCAGTGTGCAAAGTCCTGCCCTCAGGAACATTGAGTTGTTCCTTGCTGGCCAGTAATTACCAGGCGGAAAGGACTGCCCCATTGAGCCCTCAGCTGTCCCCTGCTCTGGCGAAGCCCTGAGCACATGTCCAGTGCTCTCTTCTATGAAGGGCCAAGTGTGGGCCCCCAAAGTGTGTGCCCAGGCAAGCCTTTAGCCTGGGCCACCATGCAGTGAGTGTGTAGAAGGACCGGCTCTCCAGGATCGGCGCTGCAGAATCCAAGGGAATCAGTGCAAGTCTGCCAAGGTCACGTGTTGCAGTGACTTGAATTGTGCTCCCAAAATATATGCCCACATCCAAACCTCATACTTATGAGTGTGACCTTAAGGGGTAATAGGGTCTTTGCAGATATAAATAAGTGATGGCTTTTCAGAAAAATTTGTCCTGGATTATCCTGGAGGGCCCTAAATCAATAACTATGTCTTTATAAGAAAAAGGAGACAGAGACGGGTAGTTAGAAAGACACAGGGGGCAAGGCACAGTGGTGCCTGCCTATAATCCCAGCCCTTGGGAAGCTGATGCAGGGAGATTGAGAGTTCAAGGCCAGCCTGGGGTACACAGCAAGACCCTGTCTCAAAAAACCAGGGAAAGAGAGGGAGGAGGGAGGAAAAAGAGGGAAAGAGAGAGAGAGAGAGAGAGAGAGAGAGAGAGAGAGAGAGAGAAAGAGAAATAGTATGTGGGGAAGGACACAGAGATTAGAGCAGTAGATCTGTAAGCCCAGGAACGCCAAGGACAACTGGTAATCCCCAAAGCTGGAGAGAGGGGGAAGGACCTCTTCCTCCACTGCCCTCAGAAGGACTCAGCCCTGCCCCCCTGGATCTCAGACTTGGGGCCTACAGAATGGTGAAAGAATGAGTTCCTGTTGTCTTCAACCCTCAAGTTTGCTGTAAGTGTTTCTTAAGATGGCCCCAGGACACTTTCACAGCCTGTTTATGGTCATGCCTGTGCCATTTGGTCACCATATTCTCTGAGGTCTTGTGTGTCTTGGGGTAAAGTTGTCCATGTGGGGAGTCAGTACTTACTAGGAAGGCACAAGGTCTCATTTATTTTGGACCAGAACAACGTGGCTCTGGACGCTTTGACTCACACCATGGTGGACAGCGTGTGCGCGTGCACTTGCACTTGTTCTTCCTGATGGCAGGCTGATGGCCAGCTCGCCTGCAATCAAAGGCAACAGGTCCCGGTCTTTCCCACAGTCCCGGCCTCCTTGTCTGCTGCCCTGCAGGTCCTGAGCTTCGTCCCAACATGAGGTTTAGATCTGCTGGGGCCAGAGGGATCCCACGGAGCAGTAGTGCCCACCACCACTGGTGGCGTGAGCAGGGGCGAGGGCGTCCCTCCCTTTGCAGGCAGGAGGCCTCCCCAGCGCACTGCTCTGGGTGAGGGCGGTACGGATGCCAACCCCACAGAGACGTCCCTCCTCCAGGGGCCTCCAAGTGGGTTCCTCAGGGCCAGCAGGATGGAAGCCTCCTCCCCAGCCCCCACAGCCTGGCCTGACGCTTGCCGGAACCTTGTGTACCCGTGGACAATCTGCTGGAGGCAGGGAGGCCGCCACCTACCTCCTCAAAGAGGACAGAGGCTCCCCAGGAGCCCTGAGCCATGAGCTGCTGACAGCCCCGTGCCACCCACTCCTCAGTACATTGTGGGGGGCAGGAGGACACCCCAGGACAGCAGCAGACAGGCACATGAGCTGAAGTGACGTGGGAGGAGCCACGGAACTGGTGAAAACTAGCTTTGAGTTAAATCCCGCTCCTGCCCCAGCAGAGGCCGTTCCAGGGCAGAGGCCAGGCCGGCTTCCCACAGACACTCCCCCTGTCTGCCCAGTGTGGCCACTGGCTGGCACCCAGCACTTCTGGGCGTTCTTCACGGCACAGCACCCGCACAGGCCACTGCCCCTGGACGTCGCCTCTGAGGGCAGCTCGTGCCAATGTGGAGACATCCAAGCGTGGGCATTTCCAGCGCACCGGATGCCACTCAGCAGCACACACGGCCGCAGAGCCACGTCAGCCTCCCAAGAAGTCCCTCGGGCGGGGGTTTGACACCACCACCAAGGGGTGGGGAATGCCATGTTTTTATGACAGGTGGGTATCTGCCTCGACCAGGCTGTGGACGTGTCTTTCTGGAAGACAGGCCCGTGTGTGTGTGTGTGTGTGTGTGTGTGTGTGTGCGTGTGTGCGTGTGCGCGTGTGTGCTCGTGTGCATGCGTGTGTGTGTGCACGTCACAGCCAGAGCCACAGGAGCCACCCACGTGCAGGCCTGCCCAGGAGCCCAGCTCTGAGGCAATCAGAACCACCAGGGAGAGTCCGAGGGGCTCCCCCGTTGAACAGAGGCAGTTGCTGCCCCCCCCCCCATTTGGCTGGTGACTCAGCCCAGAGGACCTCACCACACTGTCCCCTGGGGGCTCAGGCGAGGATGAGGAAGACTTCTGCACACACAGCCTCCTTGCGAGATCCGGGGAGGGAGAGACCTGACTACCTCCAGTGTCCCGTGGCCAAAAGTGACCGTGTGGTTCCACGCGGCTGGGAGGGCTGGCGGGTGGAGGCCACAGGAGCGGCCCTCCCCTGCCACCCCATCACACCCAGCCACCAGGGTGGAGAGGGAAGGCCCACCTCAGCTGCCTGGCTTCCAGGCCTGCCGTGGCGCTGCCAGCTGCCCAGCCTGTGGCTGGTCACTCCGTCCCCCTGAGCCTCTGCATCTGGGGGGAGGATGCAGACTATGGTGACCCTGAGCCTCCAGGTGCGGGGAGGACGTAATGCCAGAGAGTGGTCAGCACACACCATTGCTATTTCCATGTTAGCTGCTGTGTTCTGGGGTCCCTGGGGGGGGGGGCAGTACTTATTAGGAAGGCACAAGGTCTCATTTATTTTGGACCAGAACAATGTGACTTTGGACGCTTTGACTCACACCGTGGTGGACAGCGTGTGCGCGTGCACTCGCACTTGTTCTTCCTGATAACAGGCTGATGGCCAGCTCGCCATCAGGGGGGGACGTTAAATCCCCTCTAAGCCCATCACTTCAGGGAGGAAACAGCAGGGGACACCAGAGCCCACACCCCAGGGCGGCTCTGCCTGCAGGGAATCAGGGAGACCAGCTGGGCCACCTCACCACTGGGCAGCCTCACTTCTGGCCAGAGGGACAAGAGAGTGCCCCCCAAGAGCCAAGGGCCCACCCGAGTCCAGCTGCACCCCTCACTGTGTGATCCTCAGTTTCCCCATCTGCAGAATATGTAGAAATAATTATAGCTGCACTGATTGCCTGGATTGCCAAGGGAGCTAACGAACACAAAGGCACTTCGCACGCGGCCGGCCCGGGGGTGCTCCCTGTGACCACATCTGGTTGCCACTGGCCACCACAGGGTCCAGAACCCCAAGGAATACACCCCTGGAGACCCCATCTCTGGACCCACTTGGACACATTCTTGACACACAGCCCCTCCCTCCCTGCCTCCCAGCCGGCAGGAGGTCCAAGGGGTCCTCTCTGAGCCTCAGGATCTTCGTCACTGCGTGGGGGCAGAGCAGAGCAGCTCCCAGCACAGCTCCCAGCAGAGCCCAGCCACAGGGACACAACCTTCACCTGCTAGGACGGCTTGGCCACTTCCTCACCTGTAAAGCGGAGCCCATCATGACGGAGCCAGCCTCACGGGTGGTTGGGTGGATTCAATTCACCAAGCACGTGCTCCATGGGAAGATGCCCCCCGCAGCGGCTACTGACCTCTTGGGAGGTGCCAGGGGGCTTTCACAAGATGCACAGAACCTGGGATGAAAGGGGTCGATTGTAGGAGGCCTTGGGGGCTCCCGTAATCCCCATTGACCCACCACCCAGAACAGGGGCAAGACAGAGTGCACTCACGTCCTGAGCATGTGCCACCCCAGCGCCAAGCGGCCACGGTCCAGTCGCTCCTTGCTGCGGGGCTGTCCTGTGCTTTGCGCAGCGTCTTGCAGCGCCCTTTGCCTCCGCCCGCCCGCTAGAGGCCAGCAGCAGCCCTGATCGTGGCAGCCAGCGTTCCCTGCAGACATGGCCAAGTAGCACCACAAGTTGGGAGGCATAACTACCCCAACCGAGAACCGCTGTGGGCAGGCTCGGTCTGACACGGTCCTGACTTGAAGCTGTCTGCTTGCTCAGAGTGAGGTCCTCCAGATCTGCCAAGATGTTCTGACTCTTCCTGATCACAGACATGGCCAGAGCGATCCTGGTAAATCCCAAACAGCCTGGCGGAGTGGCACGAGCCGTCTCCTGCCACGGTGCTCCTCGAGGTCCGCGCTCACCCGGGCTGGCGCCTTTACAGTCCGGCTCTCCCGGTTGAAACTGCTCTCATTATCATCACTTGCAGATGAGGAAACTGAGGCACACAGATTTGAACAAACTTGCCCAGGACACAACAGCTCCTGGGCAGTGAGCCCTCAGGGTGTACGCTGCCCATCTCTGAGCTGGTGGCGGGTAGAAAGCCAAGGCCCCGGGGAGCCACTTCGGGAAGCAGCAGGGTTCAGATCTGCTCTGGTCGCTCGCTGCCTCTCCCAAACCAGGCAAGACGCAGGAAGGGGACTGTGAGAGAGCCAAGCACCAGCTGTGCTCCTGGCAGACACCTGGCACCTGCGGCTGAGCACAGCAGGTGGCAACTCCTCATCCTCAGCCTGTCCAGCGCAGCCATCTGGCTGTGGTCAGACCCCATTCCCTAGCCCCACGCTGCGATCATCCCCTGGGCCCTTCCCCTTTCCACAGGGGCGCCTTTGACCCCTGCCCTCGGCGGGGTCCTCTCCTGGCCCCCAGCCCCTGTGGCCAGCGTGAAATGACAGCAGCTTCCCTCCTTGGCCCTGAGATGGTGCCCCAGGAGATAGGGCTTTGTTTTCTCCCTCAGCTCCCTGCAGAGGCCCCAGCAACCTGCCACGCACCAGGCATCTGGCAGCCACACCCAGCCTTGGGCAGAGGCTTGGAAGAGCAGATCCCTAGTCTCTGTCCACCCAACCCCTGCCACCCATCCCTGCTGGAGGCGCGGAGGCCGAGGGGCACTGGCCACACGCGGCAGGTGCCACCATGGCCCTGAGCATCTTGTCCAAGCAGTGCTGCATTCAAAGGCCTCGCCAGGTGACTATGGGGCTGGGCAGGGTGGGGTGGGGTGAGCCTAGAGCAGGAGCAGGCAGCCCCCTGTCTACTCAGCCCCTCCCCATCCATGGTCCAGTGGCTGGGCATGGATGAGGCTAGGAGAGGAAGGGGGTGACAGGCTGAGGGCAGAGCCCTGCATTTTGGTGCCCATGAGGGCCTCACTGGACAATGGAATATCCCAGGCTCGCCCTCCATGCCTTCCCTGGTCACCACCAGGTTCAGGGGCCTCGCTCGCTGGCGGGAAGCCTGCGGCTTCTGCCCAGGCTCAGGCCGGGCCCTACTAAGGCTCTGCTTGGAAAAGGCTCTACACCTTCCACATCCTACCTGGGTCTGGGGGTGCTTTAGGGGGTGGGCCTGGTTCCCAGCTGGGCCGGCCACTTGGGGTCACATGCTAAGGGAGGGACCCTGCCTCCCTGAAGGCAGTGGCCACAGCTGGGGCCATTCTAGGGCGAGCCAGGAGCTCACACCCACTGGGCCGGCCCGGCCTGGAGCACTGAGCCCAGTCTGAGGGAGCACAGCACAGTGTGAGCTTGGGATGCCTCCTCTGCGCCTATGTGGGGTCAGTTTAAGGAATTAGAAGTGTCTTTTAGGTACAAGGGGCTGGGATTTGGCTCAGTTGGTAGAGCTCCCCTCTGCAGTTTCTGAGGTCCCGAGTTCGATTCCCAGCACCACAAAAACGGGAGAAGGATGTGGCAACCCACTCCCAAGGCAATCCTGAAACAATCAGCCATTGAAAACCCTATGAAGGTCACTATGAGTCGGACACTACTCGACAGCACCCAACAACAGCAACATTTAGGTACAAGAGGGCTGAGAGCTCTAGAAAGTTCCTGGGGGGCAGAAAGGAATGGGGAGACACATAGGAGCCAGGCTTTTAGCAAAAGCACCCTGAGAAAGTGCTGCTGGGCACAGAGTGCGTGACCCAGGAGTCTCTCTGAACCCACCATGGGACAAGGACAGTGGGCCTGGGCTTCTGAGGCTGCAAGTGTGTCCTGGGCTCAAGAGGGCAGAGGATCACTGCGCACGCGAGTGAGGCTGGCCTTGCAGCCTGCACACATCTGTGCAGGCAGCACTGTCCCGAACCCCAGATGAGAGCACCCCCACCCCCCTGCTTTACCATCGCCCACCCCTCCCAGCCTCTGGCCCCTTCCAGCCGGCGCCCCTGGCTGCAGGTGTGTGTGAGCCCCAGAGGGGACCAGGGAGAGGGGCATGAAGAGCAGAGTGCCCCTGCCAGGAGGCAGCGGACAGGCACTGGGGTCCCCGCATGCCGCTCCAGAGCAGAGGATCCGCCCGGGGTTTTGCAGCGGCTGCGCCCTCCTCCCTCCGCCTCCTCCCTCCGCGCTCCCTTGCTCCGCCTAGTGCGTTTGGATCAGTCCTCTGGCATTTCCTGCTTGCGGGCCGCCGCGCAGCCAGCTGAGCCCCCGCCCCTGGCCCGGCCTGGAGCACCCAGCCCAGTCCGAGGGGAGCCCGGTCCGAGGGGAGCACACCCCGGTAAGAGCTTGGCGGCCAGGGTGGGGAGGGTGCGGAGGGGTGGAAAGGGGCCGGGAAGGCCCGGAGCAGTCCGCCAGCCACTGGGGCTGGCTACAGGGGTCCGGAAGCCCACCCCACAGACCCGGGGACCCGCAGGACTGGGCGCAGCCCCAGGGACTCCAACAGCCACCAGTGCTGGAAGCCCCACCGGGCAGCGGCCTGGGGAGCTTGGGTGCTCCATGGTCAGATTTCTGGGCGGTGGATGGGGCCGTGGGTGGGAGCGGCAGGTCCAGCCAGGCTCCGGACTCAGTGGGGCTTAAAGGAGCAGTGCCCAGGCGGGAGGATGGGAGGGTCTGGGTGCTGTAGACCCTGGGAGTCAACCTCCAGCTCAGCCAAACCTGAAGGAGCATCTAGAAGGGACCTGTGGGGCATGTCCGGATCTGGGACTCAGCTCTGGCCTTGGTTCTTACGGTCCCTATCTGGGACCACAGTGTCAGGGGCCACTGCAGCTGGGGGCCACTGCCACTGGGGTAGCCCCCCACTCTGTGCAGCCACAGCCTCCCTCCCTAGGCCCCCGCCCCACTAAAAGAAACGGAGAGAGCTTCAGGCATTGCGGGAGGGACCTGTCACTAAGAAGGTCTCCTGCACTTGAGGATTCTGGGGTGGGGTGGGACATACTCCTCCCAGCCACAGGTCCAGCCTGGGCTTCCCGGGTGCTCCCCAACCCAGACAGTTGGCTCTCTTCTGTCAGAAGCCAGCTGGAGCTAGGGTTTTGAGCGTCTCCTAGGGGTGTGGATAGGTCCCCCCAGGGGCAAGGCAGGCTTCTCCACCCCTTGCCCACCTTGGGCTCAAGCTGGGCCTGGCCTTGCTGGAGCCTCTGGTTGAATTTCTCTTCTTTTGCCATCTCCAGGTCTCCCTAACTTGGTCCCTTCTTGTCTACTTGAGATATAAGCTACACGTGTGTGAGGCAGGCCACCTTCCACAGGCCAGAGGGGCAGGGCAGGGGCTTTTCGGCCTGGAGAGGTGGGCATGGCTTTTGGGATGCATGGTGGGCTCCTGGGCACAGGTCCCAGGCTGAGCAGAAGCCCAGCTGAGCCGCTGGCTGTCTTTGCCATGTTTTGCTTCATTTCCTTGCTTACGCAGGGCCTTGCTGAGCCTTGAACTTGACAGGGTTCCAGGAGAGCAGAGGGGGCTTTGCAGGTGGCAGACAAGTCAGGGGCAGCCTGGGGACCAGGCTGTGGCATCTGGCTGCCTCCCTGCAGGCTCCAGGCTCCGGACCGCAGCCCCATTGTCTGCCTGCACGTGTGTGGGCCAGGCTGTCTGGCCCGTCTTGCCAGGCTGTGTTTAGAGCAAGTGACAAAGCAGACGGGCTGGGCGAGGAGCTGTGGCCCGCAGTCCCAGGCCTCAGCTCACGGAGGCTGCTTTGCCCAGGCTGAGCCCCAGCAGCACATCCTCAGGGGCACAGCGGGGCCCCTTCCCAGCTCATGGCCTGGCCAGCCCAAAATGGGCCGGGAAGGAGCCAGCTCCCCCAGAGCCCTGCTCTGCTCTCGGCAAATGCCCACCGTCACATCCCCACCCCCACCCCATGTGTTTTCCATGCGGAGGATGTCCAGGATCAATTTCTCTCCGAAATCCCTGCTTCCCGCATGCTCTCTGAGCTCTGATATCGACCTGACGTGCCATACTTGGGGAGGGCAGAAAGGCTCCGTGACAAGCCAGTGGTGTGCGTAGCAGCTGTGTCTGGGGACCTGAGCCCTCTGTGTACTCTGCAGCTCAGCCTGTGTGCGAGTACACACGCACCACACGTGAGCCGGGGTGCAGAGCTTACCCTGGGGGGAGCGCACGCCTCCTGTTCCCATTCTAAATTCAAGAGACAGGGGAGCCTTGGAGTGGGGCCACAGTGGTGAAACGCTGGCCCTCCTGGTCAGGGTGGGGAGCTTGAAGCTATGATGCTGGGACAGGGCTATAGTGGGGCCCAGGGGTACAAAGTGCCAGAAGGATCTGGTCATTTGGACGCATAGGGAGCTGCCTTGTGCCGACTCTGCCGGTGGCCCCGGGGTCAGATGGTGGAATGGCTGCGGGCCACTTGCAGGGCTGGCCGGGGAGCATGGCAGGTGCCGTCAGGGGGTGGATGGTTCAGGACAGTGCCGCAGCCCTCCCTATAGACACCAACAGGCATGCTCGCTGCCTGCCCTGAGACGTCCTTGTGCCATGGATGACTGTCAAGCACGGAGAATATTGCTCTCGGCAGCATATTTGCCGTGTGACTTATTGAGCCTGCAGCTCAGGATAAAGAGCTCAGACCCGGAGGGCGAGGCCCACCCCGCATCCCTGAGGGTTTTCAGGGCCCCTGGGCCACAGCAGGCTGACCTTTACTGAGCTCGCTGCTCATGTGGGGAGATGCGTGCACAGAGAGGAGAGCTGGGGGGCCCGAGCCCAAAGGACTGGGACTTGGGGTTGTGCTGTTCTCTTCCCGTCGCAATTGTTCGAGGCAGGGAGTGGACGTAAGCGAGTGCAGAGCTGCCTTGCCCCGGTGCCAGCCTCGCCCTCGGGACCGGGGCTCCAGGTGGGACGGTGGGGCAGGACAAAGCAGCAACTCCAGCCCGGAGTCCTTTGTCCCTCAGCCTAGCTGGAAATCTGCTGTCCAAGATAAGGACTGTTGCCAGACCAAAATGCAGGGTTGGCTTTTTCGGGAACCCCACAGAGGGAACCCCCCAGCCAGGATCCTCCAGCTGTAGGAGGGGGCGGGAACTCTATGAGCGCTGAGAGAGGCCTGGGGCGGCCCTGGCTGGCCCAGCCTTAGCAAGGTCATCCAGGTCACTGAGACAGTAAGAGGCGCTTCCTACTGTTCAGGACACGAGTCGTGTTGGCCGGTGTGGACGGATCTAGAACGTCCAGGAGCCTTGGCTGCAGATCTCAGAGCCACCCAGGCTGAGAGCACATGCTTTGCCCGGCCTTCAAAGCTGACCTCATGTCTGGCTCTTCCCTCCAGGCCTGGCCTCCCTGCCCTCCTCCCAGATGCCCAGCCCTTGCCCAGAGCAAAGGGTCAGCTGGCTGCAGGCTCGCCCTCCCCATCTAAGCCTCCTCTAGCCACCCGCCGGCATAGATACCTGGGCTGGCGCGGGAGCTCAGTGCTAGAGACTTGCCTGGCATGCGTGAGGCCTGAGGTTCCATCCCTAGCCCCACACCAGTGCCCATGTGTGCGTGCGTGTGTGCCTTGCCCCCCAGGACCCCCTCAAGCCACCATGCATCTCAAAGTAAGCCATGGCCCACAGGCCCTGAATATCCTGGTCCCTCCCCTCCTCTCTCGCCACTCCCCACGGCTCCTCCACAGGGATCCAGGCCCAGCTCCAGCTTTCTCATCCCAGGGCCTTTGCACTGTCTGCACCAGCTGCTAGCTGCTCTCCCAGGGGCTGCACGTGACCCAGGTCTCCCCCAAGAAGTCACTGCTCTTCGGCACATTCTGCCCGTCTCCTAAGGCCTGTTTTAAAGTAGCTTCTGTTGCTGTGTTTGTTTTCTTATCTGTGTCTGATTTTATCTTGATTTTTTATTTGTTTAACTGAATGTCTGAGTTTGGAGAAGGCAGAGGGCCAGAGCCGGCCTGTGGAGGTGCCATCGCCTGCCATGGTTCTCTGTCGCCTGGGTATCAGCTCTGGGTGCCGTTTCTGGGGCCTGGCACATAGTAGGTGCTCTGTACTGGAAGAGAAGGGCTGGAAAGTGAGTGGCCTAAGGCCATCCACCCCATCTGGCCTCTCCCACTGCCATCTCCCACCCTCACCAGTGTGGCGAGGCAGGACACCCAGCCCTCCGTGTGTGACGCCCTCCCAGGATCGGGTCATCGCGGCATCAGGCAGGGCACCTGCAGAGTGGCTTCCGCTCAGGATGCCTGGTGTCTTCCTGAGTGAGGTGAATGGCCAACCCCAGGTCAGCCAGACCAAAGCGGGTTGTTAAGGCTCAACAGTTAACATTGATAAAACTCACAGGGGAGACCTGGGAGAGGATTGGGGAACCCTGCCCCCCCGGCTGCTGGCCAGGTGAGGTGCCACCTTCCCTCGGGCCATGCCAGGGGAGTTTGGAAACCCGGTGCCGGCCGCATGGTGCTGTGGGAGCAGAAGCACCATCCGGTCCAGAGGAGACAGACAGCCCCTGGGCTCCTGTGTGGGGAGAAGCCAGGCCTCCAGGGCTCATGGGAGTGGGGCAGAGGGCGCTCAGTGGCTCCGCTTTGTCCCTTCCCTTCAAGGATGGCATCTCGCTGCCCTACCTGGAGGGAGTGCAGGTCAGCCTGCAGCCAGGCTGGGACTGATGTGCCGCCTGTTGGGGTGAACACGACATGTATGGGGTTGGGGGCCTTAGCAGGACTGGGGAGGGCCGTGGGGGTCTTGGTGTGGTGCACATCTGCAGCTCCCTATGGTAGGACCTGCAGGGTCTTCTCATGCCCGACGATTGGGGTGAACACAACGGAGAACTGATGAAACAGCACTTGCCTCTGGGGTCCCCGTTACAGGGCAAGAGGCCGTGGCAGGGGGATTTCTGTGCCCACCTATTCAGGGAATCTGGGCAGGGAGTGTGGGTTGCTTAAAAGGCCAGGGGCACCTGTGGCAGTGCTCCGCCACATACATGGCTGGTGACGGAGGGACTCCACAGATGCCTTTTGGGGTGCACACAGGGTGAGCAGATGGGGGTCGCTCAAAGTGGGAGCAGGTTGCCTGGCCATCCCTGCACCATGGTTCACAGAGCCTCATAGGCAGGAGGGGTCCGGGAGCTTTCCAGGCCAGGCTGGATAAATGGCTGGTGGCCCCAGCTGCTTCCCCAGGAGGCCAGAGGGAAAGGAGCCCAGGCCTGGCCACTGGACACAGAGCAGGGGTGGCAAGGCCCGATTCCTAATTTCTAGGACGAACTGCATCGGCAAGATTCAAGGTGGCAGGAGCTGGCACCAGGGCGGGGCATGCGGCCCTTGGCCTGGAGGGAGCCACTGTGTCCCTGTGGCCAATCTAGGGCAGCAAAGGGGCTGCTTGGCTCTGGGCTTCCCTCAGCCACTCAGGCCTGCCACCAACCCCACTGCCTGAGTCACCTCAGCAGGGACACCTCCCCCAGGTGTTCGATGCTGATACAGGCCCTGGGGCAATGGGATCTGGAGGGAGTAGCCAGGGCCTGAGTGGTGATGGCGCAAGGGTCAGTAATGTGAAGGCCTGGCTAGGGAAGAGGTGCCTAGGCCTGCCTAGCGCCTTTGCTTCAGGCCTCCCTTCCCTGCCTGGGACATGGCGCTCACAGCTGGCCATGAGACCTGGCTGAGCATTAGCTGTCACGTGGGTTCCCACACTCAGGCCACCATCCCCTGGCCAGACAGCCCTGGGCCGCCCCCATCTGCTGTCGCTGTGAGTGCAGAAGCCCCTGTGGACATTGCTTCTGCTTAGACACCCTCCCTCCTCTGCTCCTGACCTTGGTGCTTCTCCCAGGCTGCCCTGAGCTCTCTCCTCCATGGGTGGACTCCCAACCTGTGGGCAGGAAGCAGGTAGCTTGGGCCTGGGCTCCTGCAGAGTCAGGCCCCTGGCACCTGCCCCTGAAAACAAGCCCTAGTTAGACCACTGGCCTGGGGGCTCCATGTGGCCCCAACACTCCCATAGACCAGTGCCTTGGTCAGAACCAGAACTCTTGTGAGCCCAGGTCCTGCTGCTTTGGGCAGGGGCGCCCGAGCTAGCATTCAAGCCCCAAGATGACCAACAGATGTGATTGGAGTGCGCAGGCCCTGCTGGCCCCAAGAATGGCAGTGCTGGGCCTCAGTTTCTCCATCTTTGAGGTTCCCTGTCCCTGACATTTCCCCCCATCCAGAGAGTCCTAGCGCTCCTGCACATAGGTGATACCTAGACAGGAACTTAGAGGGCAACTAGGACCCCTTGAGCCCCTTCTCATTACCTGACACAAGTTCTCCAGAGGGCTCCCGGCCCCTACCCCAGATCCTTGAGTGGTTTTATATCTTGAACATCAAGTTTTCTGCAGAAAAGTTTCTACTGGTTTTTAAAAGTCTGCAGGCTGCCCCCCTCAGCCCTCTCATACCCACATAGAAAACTGAAGCTGTGTCTTTAGTGCTGCAAAAGCGGTCTGCGTCTGGCTTTGCACACCCAGCCTCCTACGGCTGATGTGCATGCAGCAGGCTCCAAGGCCCACTTTGCCACGTGGCTCCCCTCTCTGCTCCTCTGCAGTTCCGGGGCCAGGACAGGGTGGAAAGGACAGGGATAGATCAGGACAGGAGGCACAACCGTGGGCAGTGAGCCTTCTGCAGGCTGCTTCCTGACCTCCGCAGGGAGAGGGAGAAAGCAGCCAGCTTTGAAGGAAGCCCTCGCCCACTGCAGCACCACACCGAGTTTCCACTTTGGGCCTGGCTCCTGCTGAAGTGCGTGGGCCCAGCTGCTGTGAGGCCTAGATTCTGCCTCTGAATAGCAGCAGCCATCCGTATGACAGAGCCCTGGAAAGCAGGCCCCCAGGGGCACACAAGGCAAGGAGGGCACTTAGCCACACAAGGCAGGAGTTTGAGGGGGAAGGTGTCACCTTGACCTAGAAGTGGAAGAACTCAGCCCCAGCATGGAAACCCGAGGGTGAGGCCGCTTGGAGATAGGACCTGGTTGCTGGTCCTGGCCCAGTGGCCACTGTAGATCATCCTTGCTGGCCAGGCAGGCAAGCTCTGGTGGAGGCTCCCAGAGGAGGGCAGAGGTGCTCCCTGCTGGGGACTGACGCCCCAGGGGCGGCCTCGGAGTGCAGTCCTGGGTGTGCTACCAAGAGCATGTGGCTGCCGTGGTCCAGGCTCCAGCGGATCCAGCAGCTGGGCCTGAGCCCTGGCTACCCTCACCTACCCACATGCAGCTTCCCTGGCTCTCTTTCCTCCCCAGCCCCTCCCTGATGGTGGGCGCCCACCATTGGCCAGTGCCTACCTTCCCAGAATAACCTTCTGGTTGCTGCAGCTGGGTAGGAGGGACCAGCTTTGCCTTCTCCTCTTGAAGATCTGGGGAATAAGACGTAGTCCCCAGTGGCCAGGGACACAGCCACCCTCGCTGTGCTCTTCAGGACTGTGGGCTCTCACATTGATGTGACTTAGGGACCACCGGGGCTGGTGGCTGTGGTTTCCCTGAGCCCATGGTTTCCCCTGTGGACCCAGTGGCTGGGGCTCTCCACTGCTTAAACCTCTCCATCCAAACAGATGCCCTTCGCTGGCCGGAAGGCCCATCCCCTGATGTCCCCAGCAAGGCCTGGCACCTGGCAGATATGCACTAAATGCCAAGAATTTGGGGAAATCAGCATCCCAATCATGGCTCACCCACCCCATGTCCCCTGGGCCATCACCTTGTGGAGCTGTCTCTCCAGGGTGACCTGCAGGAGTCTGACCTCATACCCCTCTCTTCCCTTAAGGAGCCAAAGTCTCCTTGCTGCTGACCCCATATCCTTCTGTCCAGCCCCTGGCGGCCTCCTCCCACCCTCCCTCTCACTCAGAAAGTGTCACTTGGGCGCCAGGTGCGGTGGCGCATGCCTGTAATCCCAGTGGCTCGGGAGGCAGAGGCTGGAGGATTGCAAGTTCGAGACCAGAGGCAGTCTGCGTAATTTAGCGAGACCCTGTTTTAGAAAGTAAAAAAATAAATGGCCTGGGGGCCCAGCTCAGTGGTCCAGCACTTGCAGAGTATGTAGGCGCGAGGCCCTGGGTTCGACCCCCAGTACCGCAAAAAAAAAAAAAAGAAAGAAAGAAAGAAAGAAAGAAAGAAAGAAAGAAAGAAAGAAAGAAAGAAAGAAAGAGTCGCTTGGCTTCTTCCTTCGTGGGTCGGCAAGCGCTGCCTCTGTTCCTCTGGTTTGGGTGTCTTGGTCTGGGCGAGGCACATGGGTCGCAGGCTCACTGGCCATGCGGCCACACCCCTGGCTGTGCCCACTCTCATTCGGGTGCTCCTCACCTTGACCTGCGCCGGTGGGGGCTTCCTGCCCCACAGGCTCTGAGGAGAAGCTCTCTGACCTCATGGATGCCACGAGGCATGCTGGTTAGAACGTGGCTCAACCACCGGCAAAGTGCATGGGCATGTCCATGTGTGGCCCTGCGCAAGTCCCTGAAGTTCTGGGTCTTGGTTTCTACATTGGTGAAATGGGCCATCATGGTGCCAGCCTTCTAGGGACGCTGTGAGGACTTGGCAAGAGCCTGATCCAGACCCAGCCTGGGTGCAAGATGCAGCCAGCTCTCTGGCCTGCATAGGGACGGCACAGGCGCCCAGATCAGGGAAGACCATTTCCTCTCATTAACAAAAGCTTTGATTAGTAATTAAATATCATGAGATCTAGAAACACAGGAATCATACAAAATAATAGATGCAATCCTTCCTGGCGAGTCAGGACCAACAGGCTTTACCAAGGTCGCCACCTTTGCCCGTGTTTGCCTCAGGCCTGTTCTGAGCTCAGAGTCACAGTGCAGTGGGAGGGGCCCCTCCCCGGAATGTCCCTAGGCTCTGGCATCAAGCTCCTTCCTGGAGGGCGGGGGCGTCCTGGCTTTCCAGTGAATGTTCCCAGGCATGCTTTTACGCTTTTACTATATGAGGGAGAAGCCGTCGCCGAACCCAGCGCCTCTGGCTTGAGACCCAGAGGTTCCGCTCACACCCGTTCTCACCGCTCATCATCTCAGAGCTGCAGAAAACTTGCAGAGACTGTGGTGCGCAGCCTTCTGCAACTTCTTTCATCTGGGGTTCCCAGGGACTGCTCCTTGTGCCTGCCTTGCTTTATGGACGTAAATCCCAGGGTACCTCTGTGCTATCGAAGGACATTCGCTGAGTCTCCGTTCTGTCCGGAGTGAGTTCTGTGGTCAGGCATCCTTGGGTGCAAGTGTGGAGCAACTCTGCGGCGTGAGTGGTCCAATGGGGTGTCCATCAGCAGCCCCATCCCTGCAGGGTCTGTGGCAGACTCTCCTAGCCTTGGGTCCCTGCCCACCACGTCCAACTTCCGAGAGGGTCCAGGCTCTCCTACGCACTCGGGCCACAGAGTTGCTCTTTGGCAAGAAACGGATGGGGTGCTCAGACATTTGCCAGGCCCCTCCCCCATGTTCTCTCAGTGACCAACACATTTGTTATTTGAACACCAAAGCGCCAGCCTGACACTAAGTGGCTGGGAGGCTGGGGGCTGGCCGTCGGCCCTCAGGGTCTACTAGGACCTAGGCATGGCGCAGCAGCCTGGGTGCTGCATGGCCTTGTGTGCGTGTCTGTGTTGTGATCAGAGCCTTTCACACCCACGAATACGTGAAAAGGTCCTCGGACGTCACCGCTGGGATCTTGACTGTTTTGGGTCTGTCTGGGAGCCCCGGTTTAGCCAGGCCTGTGTTGAACTCTGAGGCCCGCCTGCGATGAACACGGGGCGGTGAGCGCCAGCACAGCACGGCCACCTTCGAGGTCACGTGCGTTGACCCTGGGCTCACATAGGCAGGGTGGGCAGAAAGACAGTGGGACAGGTCACCCTGCGTGCGGGGCTGGAGAGGCTCCTCCATCCTATCCCACCATGCGGGGTGATTCCCCCAGGGGGCCGCCCTCTGGCTGTCGCAGAACCCCAGGCAGGATCTGAAGCCTGGTGGGAACATTCCTTGCCCCCTCACTTTTGCCTTCAGGTGCATCCAACCCCCTCCCCCTGGGATGGCTCTGGGTGCCTTTCCTCTAGGGTGGGCGGAGCAGGGCACCCACCAGCTGCTCATTGGTGTTAGTGCCGCCTGTCTCCCAGGTGCCTCGGCTGAGTGCCCTGAGCCCTGAGCCCTCCAAGGCTGACCCTCCTGCCCTGCTGGGAATGAGGGGTCTGGGCTCTCCTCTGGGTCCCCTGCTCCTCTCTTGCCAGGCGCCATCTGCACGCTGTGGCTGGGCCCCTTGGCGCCTTGGGCCGGGCAGTGCAGGGCGCTCGGCGTACCGGCCACTCCCTCGGAGGCCACGTGAGCGGTGCAGAGAGCCCTGGAGGAGGGAGCGCGGCCCCAGGGCCCCCAGCGGGGACCAACTTCAGCTGGGCTTTGCTTACGGAGCCTCTGCTCTCTGGAACGCCGCCAAGCACTCCCAGGGCAGTAAGAGGAAAGGGTGGCGGCTTCCTCCAGGAGCCGTGGTGGATGTCTGTCCATCCCTTGCGAACTGGCCACGTGGGTCCCAACTTGAGACTGTGTCACCAGCAGCAGGAGCTCGCCGTTGGTTTAAATCGCAGTGTAAGCAGTGACCACAGGCAAATAAGCATCCTCCACCCCTGCGTTATTTTTAAACTGTGTCTGCTTCTCCGTCTGTTGGCGAGCTTGAACGTGGAAGGAGCGTGCGGGCTGGGTCTGGTACGCGCCGTTCCCTAGGCAGCGGCCATTCGTCTTCCCCAGGGCCTCAGCTGGCAAAGGTGCCACCATCATCCACTGGGGCCACCCCGTCCCCAGCCGGCCTGCCAGAGCAGGAATGAGCCCGAGAACACTGGCACTCTCTCAGCCCCTCCTCAGGCCACCGAGGGCCTTCTAGAACAAGGCCGCTCACACCCCAGGCTCTCCAGGCTCGGGGGAAGTCATTCCAAACGTATCGCTTGCGCAACTCCTTGCAACTTTAAGACACAAATGCGAAATGATTTGAATGTTTTCCTGGGTGCTTGGGTGCCGCAGTCTAGCTGCTGCGGGATCCAGGGTACCCCAAAGGTGGGCAGAGTGTCGGCAATGGGAGACAGAAACACAGCAACTCTGAGGCAGTGTGATTCTGTTCCTATGATTGAACAACAATCAAGAATTTTTATACTTTCTTTTTTAGCTAACAATTATGCTTTACGGTTACAAGAGCAGAATGTGCTAAGAGTCACACAGATGAGTGATTATGATAAAACAGCAGTTTCCTTAGAAAGGTCAGCGTGAGCTTTTGATTGTCCTGGGTTAATTGCCCAGGTGTTTTATTTTAAGCAAGAGCTAGACAGTCTACTTTAAGAATTTAAAACCCAAGAGCTA